>JAVHNF010040219.1:8401-41111 GCA_034783455.1 Micropsitta finschii
GATCTCATTGCTTTCAAAGTTAGCAGTTTCTTCCATAAATCTGCCCACTAGCAGCATTGCCTGACCATGGATGAGCTGAATTTTACTATTGCATGGCGCTTTATTTTCAGAGAAACATAAATCAACCCCCTTCTGGAGCACAATGAGTGCTTGATGAACCTCTCCCTAAGGGAAAGAAGAAAATAATTTATATACTTTCAGTGAAATGTAAACCTTCCATCTTATAACTGCACAAAAGGCAAAGCTATGTCCCCAAGTGTGTGGTACTGTCTTAAAATGCTTCTTATATTCCTTTTTTACCTCAGCATTGTTGTACCTTTAGGTTTACCACAATAATTGCTCCCATGTTTGTTACCAACCTCTATCAGCTAAAAGGATACATCTGTAAGATATTCTAAATTTTCATGGGCTGCTTTCACAGAGGCAGGTGATCAACCAGTTTTACACATAGCTGACAGAAAAGTCAATGGATACAGGAAAGGGGTGACTAGCAGTGGGAGGTAAAATCTTCACGCGGCTCAACTACAATCAAAATGTGCTCAAAGTCCGAGGTGACATATTTAATTTTACATATACTGACTGTGTGCCTTTTTTTCCTTGAAGAAAGCTAAAAAGATTACTATCTTGCATATAAGAAAGTAAGTTCCATTTTAATTTTCTTTACCTTGGACCAGAGCCACTTAGCTCTTTCAATATAAAGCTCTGAGAGCGTAGATTCCCCCGCATTAAGAAGAGCGTTATACGCAGTCTGATGATGACCAGCTTTTCTCGCCACTCTAGCGCTCTGGAGCCAACACTGACCAACAAGCTCACTGTAATCCTGGCTGCAGAGATATTTTTGCAGGAAACAAAAACTTTCAATCATTGATGCTACTTTACAATCTGAAGTAAATATCACAATGTGTGAAACACAAAATTTTTCAATACAGTATGTTATTACTATATACTGATTATTTCAAATTATTTGTAATACATATCTGTTTCACCTTCTTTCCATTTAGACCTAGAAACAAATACTCTTTCCCCCTGTTTCTCATTTATCTTTCCTATAATGACCATTTTTCCCTTCTCTTTTGAAAGTCTGTAGTACTGGAGAAAACTGCTTATGTCTACAACAAATGTCGACAGTTTTATCTTCTCTCTTCTAATATACGTACGGAAAGCCGGAATATTACTGACAATACAACATAGACAAGAAAAAGTCACATTCTCACCTTTTACTAAGACTAAGCAAAGCCCTTCTCAGTGCTAAAATAGGTTCTTTTGCTCTGTAAGAGTTTTGGGTCATTTCAATACGAGCACACCAATTCAGGGAATCTCTACCATAGTCCCCATTTGGTTGCTGAAACATTGGTCCAATATTATGTTCCAACTCACACAGCATATGCAACCTGGGTTAGAAAAACAAAGGAAAAAGAAAATGAACTGCTTGCTGTTTGAGATGCATACAAGTTCTACAAAGCTTTTGCCATTTTCTCTCTAAAAGCTGGCTGTGTAAGTAATTTCAAATAGTAGGAGCTTTTAACATGCGAAAATGCAGCAAAACCAAACACACAGAAGTCAAGGACTCATAAACTGATTAGTTATTTCCTCACTATTACATTGCCAAGCTGCTGAACACAGAGAAAATGGAGCTCTCTTGGAAAGGACGTGCATTTTAAGAAAGAGCATTTCTATCCATTACTTTGAGAAATAACTCTTCACAAAGTCTGGTATGTTCAGTAAATACCATTTAGGTGTTTGTTGCTTAAACACCTCCTTTACAATAAGGTTATTCCATTTATTAAAAAAAAATACTATTATTATTAGATGTCACTAATTATAAAAAAGCTGCAAAGCTGAGAGCCTGTAAACAGTGAAGTTCTCACTGGCAGAGTCTAGGCTTAAGCAGGTATATCTCACAGAGAAACAGTGGCTAAGGGCTTCCAAGTAGTCAAGATCAGTGACTAAATTGAACTATTTTGAAACACTTCTTTCTCAATAATCAAAATCCATTTCTTAAATAAAATAACACTGCAAAAATTACCAACACAAAAGAGAATTAAGGAGTAATTAAGAAATACATACTTCAACTGGCTAATTTTATGCATTACCTTGCCATAAGGGTGCATTTACAGTGCAGAGGAAGTATCATGCCTTTTTCATCAAAAAAGGCAACTCACGTTTTAGTCTGCTACAGCTACCTTCAATATTTATTAAAAAAGAAAAAGTAAAAAAATTGAAAGAGATGGGGTTTCAATTCCTACTGCTCTCTGAAAGAAGAAGGGAGTGCTTTTAGGCCACCATATAGATTAAAAGCAATGCTCTTAAGGTACTTGAGTTAAGTTAATGGAATTACTGACCTACATGTACTACTTAATTTGATGCTTAAAATTGTTGTGTTTTATTACCTGATGTTTACATAAACTTGCTTGCCAATTCTGAAAGACTACACCCAACAGTTGTACTGTTAATATTTTTCATGACAGATAAATTCCCAATTAATCAAAGAGTTCCAGCTGGGTGAGTATAAGAAACAAAAATGTTACAGAAAAGGTACACCAGTACCATTTATTGTGGAAATGGAAAATTCTTGCTACTGCATAGTTGATTACATAATTTCTGGATTTGAAAATAATGACATGAAGAACAGAGACCTGATAATGTGTTCATATCCTCGCTGATAGGATCCCCTTTCAAAGCTTGCTGCTGAAAGGGGCACAATCTGTTCTGCTCGAACAATCTTGAGTTTTTCATAAAAAGCTGCTTCATTTTTCTTCTTGGCTGACAATAGTAAGTGTCCAAGTCTGACACTCCACGTGGTAGACTTCTCATCTTTGGTGAGGAAAAAAAAGCCTCTTAAACTCCTTCTTTAAGCAGCTTAATTTGAACACACTAATTTGTCTTAATATATTACTGAAAAAGTGAGTTTTTTCAAGAACTCATTAACTGAATTTTAGAAATAGTGTCTAATTCCACCTCAAAATCCACCCCCCCAGACAAACCCAGAAGAAAGCTGGCCTCACACTTGCTTTAATTTTCTACTCAAACACTATAAAGTTTAAAATCAAATACACTTACAAATTCTAGAAGACTCTCAGAAACAAGCCTCCCCCCAGTAAAACCCAAGACTAAAAAATAAAAATACCTGCCCCTTGATTCAAAATGATTAGACTAACACATGCACTTGTTCAGAAATGCAAGGAAGTATTCTTATTTTGGTATCATGATAACTTACCTGAAGCCAAATAATTTTCCAGTAAATCCCATCGTGACAGTTTCCAGGCTGCTTCCACCCTGTAAGTGTTTAACTCAGAAATCCATTCAGGCCTATCAAAGAAAACAAAGGCAATAAAAGTTTGCGCTGAACTGATTTTTGTTTTTCCTTTCCCCCCTCAGTATGTTTGTCCTACACAACATTTGTAAATTTTGTAAATATTCCTTATATAAAACTTTCCTTACTTAGAAAAGAAACAAGGTAAGTTTGCTTCTAATAAAATTCAATAAAACCGAAGGATATGCACTGATAACGAATGATAGCTGTACAACACGATCTCACTAATTCAGTGTCCAAGTAGCATCCTTAAATTCTATGGCTCTTTTTAAAAACTACCATCTTCCAATCCATTTATTCTATTAGGCTACAGAATAGCTTTGGAACCAATAGTACTTAAGACAACAAAGGAAGATTCTATTTAACTCACTAAAGCACGTATTACCACTGCACACAGTACAGACAGGAAGTACTTGAAATAAATAATATATAGACAAAGCACGTGAAGTTTTCTAGCTTCACACTGCTATTTGGCTGTGCTTGATAAGCCTCAAATGCTTAACAATGGATAAAAATGGCAACTGAGACACAAGTGTAACACAAAAGCTTTATGTTACTCAAATAAACATTGTAATAAATGCCTACAGTACCTGTTTGCAAGGACTCCATTGACCTGAGTAATTACAGTAGATAACTGACCAAGGCCTAACATAGACTTCACTACGCCATGATAATGAATAATCTAGAAATAAGGGGAAAAAACAACAACAACAAAGCCACAAACAAACAAACAAACAAAAAAAAAACCCACAAAAAAAAGAAGGGGTGGAGGGAATTAAAAAAAAATAAAAAAAAAAAAATCACAGATACATCAGTTAAATTCATGCAGTATGAATGAGGAAACACATCTATTTGGATGCTTCTCATAACATTAAAATGCATTATCAATTGTATTATAAGCTAAATGAGCATTCAAAATTTTAAAGTCTATGATTATCCAAGAACTTAGATCACCATTGGCAATTTTTGAAATGCACCTCACCATAAATCTAGTTTGATATTAAATTTATTAATACCTATATCAGAGCTGTGAATAAAAATTTAATTTAAAGAAATGAACCGGAAAAAAGTCACAGGAAGGAAATAACCCCCAAACCCAAAGCGATTTCAGTCTTCATGAAAATCTCTCCCATACCCTGGGAATGAGCTATGGCCAGAGGAATGGAAGATGAAAAATTTTAAGTTTTCTTTAATCAATTTCCAATTGCTCTTATATTATGAACATTTTCCCTGGAAGTTCATAATCAAAACAGTAAGTCAGAATTACTTTGAATACAACCTGTGGTGATTTGCTTTAATAATTCTCTTTGCATGCACCAGGCAGTGATTGATACTTAAGCAGTCCAATTCTTGGCCATCCCATGCAAAGGCTGAGCTTTAATTGGTCCTAGCAAAAATCTGTCCTAGCAAAAACCTTGGCATACGCATCCAGCCATTAACCCAAGCCTACAAGAGGCAATATAAACCCAGTAAGAAGTTTGTTTCAGGTCATAGACACTTCTAATAGCAGTAATTACTCAGCAACTACCACAGTAAACTCTTAAGTTCTCATTTTACTTAAATGTTCTGGAGAGATATTTTTGGCTTAGCCTTGCATTTACTAAGGAAGATTTTTAAAAATAGCAGCAACATATATTTAATTGAAAAGTCTTGAATTTACCTGATCTGGTTCCAGTTGGATAGCCCTGTCGTAACAGGCTGTTGCATCTCTTAACAAGCCAATACTTTCATGTTCAAGGATTTGTTCTTTGAGAGATGGTTCTGCCTTCCGAATTGCACTCACCCCAGCTACTCCATCTGGCTCGTGCATAGCAGCATACAATTTCTTTATTCAAACAGAAATGAAAACTGACATTAAAAACAACTCTAAGACAACATGAAGATATTTTACATATAACATGCTAAGAATCATGCATCTTCTTGAAAATGGAGAATAAACTATTCTGTAGGACTTCCTGGCATTCAGCTTTCATGAAAACAAAGTCAGTTTTGCTGGGCTGCTTCCAACATTGAGCCCTATTTTTGCTTAGCATTCTGTAATACTCATGATCTCGTACTACAGAAAGAGTAAGAATAGCACATCAAGTTACCTGAAACAATGTGTACAAAGGACAAAATAAAAATGCTATTATTACATGACAAAGTTGCATAATATGAAGGTGCAGATTATTTGAGGTGGAAAAGCAACATTCTAAGTTTTTAAGTTTAAGATGTTACTGAGGAGTATAAACCATAAGGAATCAGAACAGGTTCATCTCACAGGTTAAAATACTTCTTGAAAATAGTTTAAATCCTTTTCAAAATTAGCTCTTTCTGTTCTTCAGGAAAGCTAAAAGATTTATTCTTCAAAGTGTTTTGAGGTCTTTTTTTCGTTACAGTTTATTGTGTTTTCTCTGACAAAAGACACAGAGTTAACTAAAAGAAATAAATGCTACGTTTTAACCAAACCCACATTTAACTATTTCTAGGATTTTTACCATCTTTCATTATACGCTAGAAAGCTCCTCCTTCCTTTGCATACAAGAAGCATGCCAAGGTAGAGGAAGTACTAAATATTGCTGAAAGACCATCGATTAAACATTTGTTTCCCACAGCAAGAGCCTGACTGTATCATTTTTTCTCATCTCAAAGAATAATTTCACAAAGCCTCTTTCATCAGTGTCAATTTTAAATTAAAACAAACAAAATCCAACAGGAAATTCAGAACCTGAAGAAATCCAAGATGTTCCTGAATATTTTGTTTCTTCTCTGTGATGAATGATTCAAAGTGCATCACAGCCCTTGTGTAAGCCTTAGAGCGGAAGGAAGCCACAGCCAGTGTATCCTGAGGTATGAGGTCCAGAAAACGTGTCACGTTTTGATACTCTCCATAGTTCTCACCCGATGCTACAGAAAAAGGACATTTTAAAAAGTCTGTCTAATCATGTTTCATTTACAGAATTACCTTACGCATCAAAATTCAGTTACTTTCATAAGTTAGTGACATAATCTGATTAATTTAATAATACAGTTTTCTGTCAACAATAATTTATTTAAAACAATCTGAGTGATCTTCCTACATCTTGCAAGACTGTATAAAACATGTTAAATGGAATGTTTAGGAAACTACCAAGAAATTATTATTTTGGGTTTTTTTATTTTGAATCTGTATACAGTAAGCATTCAAACAATGGTTTTGAGGTGGAAGAAGGTGGAAATCACAATCTGATAGTAGCAAATCATAAAGCAGACTAATATGTTAAAGTAACACTGCATTCCTAAATGGCAAATTCAAATACTTAGTTTAAAAAAGTCAATGCCATTATTTAAATAAAATAAGCATCACTCACTTTTTTGATCACTTTTGTCTTTCCTAGACTGGCCGGTATTTTTCTCAGCATTAAGTATTTGAAACTTATGTCTAGCCCACTGAGTTAAATGATCAAGCATGGAGAACACAGTCTGTGTGCTCAGCTGACTTAGATCAGATGCACTGTCTTCAAGTCTCCTGGTAGACTGGTCATCGTGTTTCAGAACAGCCATAATCTCCATGTAAACCTACACAAACATTGACATGATATAAGAATAAGCACCATATAGGCATCACAGTAGCAGGAAACTGCAGCTAACACAAATAATAAGGCTAAAATACGAGATTGTTTTAATTTTATTTTTTTATAATTTTGATGTTATTTGCAAACTTCATTCCAATCTTAAGATTGGAAGAAACTGTAAACCAAGCAACAGCTGCTGTCAGGAGATTGCATACAGGGAGAAAGCCTTTGAAAAGCAAACCCTTAGTTTCAGAGTAACCATCACGATTACTGGAATTGTAGGTTTCAAGACATGATGAATGCTATTGCACTTCTGCTGCAAACATAATATTTCAAGGTTTGTTAAGAGTCAAGTTATCTACAGGCTATCAGGTCACAGATCAATTTTTTCCTATTTAAGCAAATAACATGCTGAAAGACCTGCTCTCTGTTTAGTTTAGTCAACAGAACATGAGCTAACATAAATAACAAATGCTTATGTGTTTGTACTTGTTCACACAAGAAAAATTATCACACACCTCTACACACCCAGTGTTTAAATACGACTATGTTAGCTGTGAAATTTCAAATTACTAGAATGTAAATTACATTTTTTCAGTCTCTTCAACTTCCGTTAAAGCAAAGTGAAGGAGAGCAGACTGAATGATTCTCTTCTCTCCTATCCCTGCTTTGCTGCAAGACATCTTTCATTCCTGCTCTGCATAAACATAGTAGTTAAATAGTTTTCCCACTTAAATTTTAAGAGTACATAAGGGAAAAAAAAGAAGTTATGGTTCCAAAATCTTGGAATTATACAAGTTCAATTTAATCCTTTCATGTTACACTCTCTTCTCTTTGTAGCACTCCAGCTCTTGACATTACTGCAGTTACAATTAACCGCATAATCTCTTGTCCTACACCCTACTAAAGAAATAGATGTAAATCCACAGAAAAGCAGTTCAACACAAACTTGTATGAAAATATTTAAAACTCTGGCAGAAAATTTTTATTATTAATACAGGAAAAGGAGTTCAACACTTACATAATTTGTTGATGTAGGTCTACGTGTTGAACAGTTCCTAAGAACAGCTCCTTAGGAAGAACATTACCAAGATCTTAATACATCTCACCTCTTGTTGATCCTCTTGACTGCATCCCAACAAAACATAGACAAGGATGTGTGGAAGCAGATAAATTGTTACTTTATAATCATTCTTCATCATAATACTGCAGCAATCAAAAACTTTTCGGGCAAGATCATGTCGCACCTACAGAAAAAATTATTTCCAGGAAAAGCATCATTAGAGAAGTGCAAATGCCCAAATAATTACTAGATTTCTTTTTGCTGACAAATACAAATTTTATTCCATCAAATAATTTTACAATACTTGTCTCTTACAGAAGATTCAGACTTAAAGCTGCAACAGGGATGCCAGATGGCAGATGCTATTACATGTTTCAATTGCTGATATCACAGACAGGCAAACATTGCTTACATGTTCCACTTCTCCATGTTTCCTATACCACTGCAGATTTGTATTGGCCATAAAAAAAAAATATTAAAGATTAAGAGTCTACTGCTGCACCCAACCTCTCTCCTGCCCTTAAAAGCCTGTAAAAAGTAGGAAGTTATGAAGACATACAATTCTTCTCTATCTGGAATATAACGAGAACAGCGCAGCTACTGAGCTAATGTGATTACATTCACTTCTTAAAGTGGCCGATTTAGAAATTAAATTTTCAGAGGGTCACATGTTGTAAAGGGGAAAGAAAGAGATAAATACTTTTTATATGCTGGGACTGTGGAGCTATAAGGAAATAAAAGAAATTTATAGGGAAATCAAAGAAATTTGTCAGAAACTGACAAGGTAAATCTGAGGTTTTCCAGAAGCATTTAATATATTTTTCAAAAGCATTTGTCAGTACCCTCAGCTGCATAATAGTCTTAGGACAAGGGCAAACTTCCTAGATTTCTGGCTTTGACACTACCTGTGAAACATAGCCAAGAAGCAATAACTCCGGGAAGGGAAGAGGCATGGTTCCCTTGATGATGCAAGAAGTGGGTATGTGCTTTAACAGGCCTACAGTAAATAGGTACATTCCCCCATCCACCCTGTTCAGAAACCGAAATGTAGTCCAACAATTGTGTCGTACATAGCAATACAGAGAGCAGATTTATTCTCTTACCTTTGTTATAAGATAACCTGCCCAAGTTGCCGACCATTCTGCAAAATTATCACCTAATTTGCTTAAGTAAATTGGCTTCTTCATCTTAGACCAATCTACGGCCTTTTGATAACTCTTGTACCTGTAAGTTTTAAATATCCATTTAATAGACATTTTTTATATAATTAAAAGAGCACATTGTTAATTATGAATCACATTATATTTCATATACTGAATATTAAAAAAAATCAAAATTAAGTAAACACTTTCAGTATTCAGCATCTTTTACTCCAGAGGTTTTTAAAATGAAACATGAAATACAAACAATTTAACATGTTACCAGAATTCAAGTATACTTCAAAATGCTGTTCAAATCAATTTTAAGAAAAGTAGTTTGATAAATATTTGAGTATTATGTTTTTGACAGGAAAAAAATCTGAACATTTATGAAAGCCAAGAAACACAAAGAGGTTTGCTGAGTAAAATGGTAAAATTTGTCACAGATGAGCACGACTGTTTTCATGAAGAAATAAAAAGTAAATATTGCTCATTATACTAAATTAAGGTACACACACCACTTGAAATCTTCTTCACATAATTTTCATCATTAATTCAACAAATGAAAGGTCAAACTGAAACCCAGTGAGCTCCTCCTAATTCTATAAAGGGTAGCAATAAAAAGTTACTAATGAATTTGAGTGCAAACTCTAATCCTAGTGAGAATTTCCACAGAGAAAACAGAAACAAAATCTTCAATATACTGTATAAGATGATACTCTGGGGACAAACAGGCAGATCTGGGCAAAGTACGAGTTGAGAATTTTACATGTTTGATTTATACAGAATTACATTCCAAGAAGTGCTAAATCAGCTTTACATAGAAAGGCTTCATTTGAATTTTGTATATACGTACATCACTCTTCACAGAAGAGTAACAATCACAAAACTGAATTAAAAAAAAGAAAAGTATTAAAAGCTGTTATGAAAAGAAATGGCTTAAGTTGTCACATACCGTGTATTTAAGTGAGGTTCCAAGATCTCCTGCACATGCTCAGGAAACCTCCTCCAAAGCCTGGAGCCTGGGCAGTCAGTGTTTGTCTCTCTACAGTCATAGATAGATAATAACTCCTGAAAAGGCATGGTTTACATGACCACGTTAGCACTGAATATATTTCATGGCCACAGTAGCAACAAAAACTGGTGTATACATAGAAATAATGAGATAGAATTACAGAATGCTTAACTCAAATTATAACTGCAAAACATTAATCCAATATTGTTAATCCCCTATTACTGTGCAGTGCTGATTTCAGTTAACTACTGATCCTCCAGACTCTCAGGGTGGTGTTTGGACCACATTATCTTGTACTCTGAACATCTTCCAGTGAGCCAGGAGTAGAAGTTAGTCTGATTGCTTCTTGTGCACAAACTAATGAAATATTATTCCACTGACTACATGAAGCCACTTATTTTCTCCTGAAGCAAATAATTATCCTGAAGTTTTCACAAAGCTATTAAACTACAACAAAACCCCTTGAAAAGTAAAAAAACAAAACAAAAACCAAAAAAAAAAAAAAAAAAACCAAAAACCAACCACCAAATAAGCTTGGAGTTGGCAAACCAGCATAAAAGACTAGACCATGAAAATACGAGTAGGCCATCTTTCAGTTCCTTCTTAAAAGTGTAAGAAGAAATCCTACTGTGTGTAAAAGTGAAAAGCAGTAGGTATTCTGCTTACACCTCGGCTTATGGAACCTGCACCATTTTTAAGTCAGTCTCAGGATTACTCCTTGAATTACTACGTCCAGACTCTTATTTACATCTGAAACATCAGATCTCTCCACCAGTATCATGATACAAAAGCAAACAAATACTTTGACAACTCCCAAGAACTCTAAGTAAGCACTGAGGCGTTCAAAAAGTAAGAAATCAGAATCCCAAATAACATTTTACCTTGTCATTTAAAGCTGCATAGGATGAAGTTTGAAATATTTAAAAATGTACTCCAAAACGTACATTTACATTGTGTAATTTTGAGTTCAGTGTGATAGGAAATAATTTGTGAAGAAAAAAAAATAGGATCTAACCACCTATCTTACCTGAATTGCATATGCTGCAGAATCCTGAGCACGAACATTATCAGCATAAGCAAGGAATGCTCTGGTCAGTTCCATTAATAATCCATAGGCAAAATTTGGATCCTCCACACCAGCCTCAATCACAAACAGAACACCGGTTTTAATAAAACAGAGTACTTTTTATCTTTACTCTCTAAACAGTCACTGACTCTAAACTGGTTTAGATGAGAACGCAAGTATAGATTTTCAAAGCATCTAAAGATGAGGTTCCCTAAGTACTTTAAAAACACCCCTTAATGCTAAACAAACACTACAGTAACTCTTCTTACCACAAATGTAAAATCTTTTCCTTGAGTTTCACTTGTTGAAAAATCGAGCCTCCCAGGATCTATGGCTCCCAATTCACCTAAACATTCTCCACAAAGGAGTCGGGCTTGAGAATTTGCATCCTGGCAGCCGATCAGAAGTACAGTTACCAACTGGGAGATGACTGGCTCCACAGTTTCACTGTCTGTTACATACTTGATCAATTTTTCCTACAAAGTTGAAAAATAAAGATGAGTTATTCTACAACAACATTTATGGTAAACAATATCAATTTTTTCATCTTGAACTCACTGTTACTTCCTATTTCATTTATCCCTAACTTTAGGTTACTGATTCAAATACAGCCATTTTGTAACTAAAGCCCAATTGCACTGAATCGCTCCCTACAAAGGACTAGAAAAAATCTGGATTTGGGCCTCAACTAGTAATGCTGTCACAACCAATACTGTATTTCATTATCATACATCACACTCCTAACTTCATTTTTTCTCCTTGTCTTATAAAAAACCTCTCTTTTCTATATTATCCTTTTCACTTTTTCTGTCCCCCTTTCCTTCATGTGTTCCAATACTTTCTCCAAATTCTTTTCATGCAGCTGTTATCATACCTTCTGGTTTTGCTGCCACTTGTATCCTTACTATTTCACATTTGTTGGCCATTTCTTCACTCTCAAGCCTACAAAGAACAGGGTTTCCAGGCCTTTAATCAATGCCAATCATTTTAAATGGATGTCTTGAATTTCTCTCTTTGGCCCAGTTTTTATAACCCAGTTCCACATTTAGACCAAATTCAGAAAAACAAAAATCAATAATGTGAAGATCTTTGCTATTGTTATTTTTAACTGAAACCACAGCCAACATAAGAGAGCAAATTATTTCCTAAACTGTGGAACTAGTTAAGTTTTATTTCCCTCAAATATTTTGCTAGACTTCTAACCAAGCAAGACACAGCAAGATTTTGTGGGCCTGAGCTCCAAGAATTACTGACTGGCCCAAAACATATAAAGTGATTGTTTGCTCTTGTAGCTAGGATATTTCTTTAAATTTCTGACTGAATCATGTCCCACAACCTTGTATCTACTAAAAGAACAGATTTATTATTATATTCTTAATAGGTCATATACACCCCCTTGAGCTAACAATCTCAGAGACTTGTAAAGCAGTGTCTTCAACTTGAATGTGGCTATAACATTCATTTGAATATGATGGATTCAAATTTTTTAGGGTGGAAGGCAAAGAAAGAAGGAAAAAAAAAGTGTAAGATGATCATACACATTTTAATGCATTCATATATTATACCCCCACACAAAACACGCTGATTTTAATGTATTAGTCTCCTGATGCAAAAGCCATACATGTTCTAACAAGCACACAGTGGATTGCTGAAATGGACTTCGTAGATATAGCTTTCCTCAGAGTTGAGAAAAAAAAAAAAATAGAAGAAACATACCACTGGTGCTGCTGAATCAGCAACACAGATTTGGAGGATCTGGAAGTCCTCTTACACAGAGACATGATGAAAAGAATGCCTTCTCCCTCTTATGTTAAGAAAAAGCTAGCTTAATAATTTGAGGACAACAACACAGTTGACGTAAACAGCCAGTAATAGTAAGGAGTTCTAGACTGCTGGTCCAGATGCAACTTGGATTTATTTTCAATTCCTCTGAAGGAGGTCTTCTATACCTGATTTCTATATAATGTTTCTTTCAGGCTAGTAAGTGCATGAATACGAACATCCACATTCTCATGCTGAATAGCTCTCATAGACAGCTGTAATGTTGTCTGCAAGTCGGTGCTTTTAGAGGATTCCTGAACAAGACATTACACAAGAAGTTCAAGTGAAGCATAACAGGAAAAGGGTTAAGCAGCATCTCAAAACACACAAGTAAGAACACACACAAATATTTTCTCTTCTATGATCTTTCTGCCTGCATTCACACCTATATCTATTTACCACTGCTTTGCTGCCTATTTTTTAAAACTTTTTCCTCAGAAAGATGCTGTATTTATTCTCTTGTGTAAATATTATGGTATAAGCAAAAATTATTAAAGTGGAAGAAAATGCTTGGATTTCAGTACTTCATTATTTTAAAAATATCAAATTTATTTTTACTTTTGTTACCTCATTCCCACTAAAAAATTGCTACTTCGCATCTATTTATCTAACAATTCTGAAGGCAAGCAAAAGAAATGGACCATGTCCTAAGAACAAAGTTTCTTATCTTTGAAGAGAATAAAGAATAGGGACCCAATTAAAAGTAGCTTTCTTGTAACTAGTCACTGTCATAACTAACACTGCTAGCTTTTATTCTTATCATCTCTTTAGTCTCAACAACAAGCCTGTGTTCAGAAGATGCTACAGAACCAAGCATGTTAAACATAAGCATATTTCTCTCATAAAGAATAATCAAAGTCTGCTTTCAAGTATTCCTGCAACACACAAATTCCGTTTTGTGGTAGAGGCCAATAAATAGCTATTTCAGCCTAACAATAAAACTTACATGTTTTCCTCACTTGCCATGAAACCATTTCATGCATTAAAAATAAACAAATCAATACAAGAAGCTGTACCTTTCTGTATTCCTGAAGGACGACCTGAATTTCTTTTAGTTCTGGAAGGTCAGGCAGAAAATATATTTCATGCAAGAAGTCTCGCACTGCGTCCCTAACAGATAGAAAAAAAAGTATTGCGAGAAACACCATGATGTTGGATCTGAAAAATATTAAAAATTCTTCAAAAGAGAGCAATGAAATCTAGTGACTAAAAGATCAAAAGCTTCAGAAACAGGAAAAAAGAAAATTCCATTAATATCTTTTACCTAATCAAGTATAAGCATTAAACAACTTGTTTCTCTTGTTACTGAACTAAGCCACAGATATTTTTGCTTTAATATTTTGAATTACTTTCTCTTTTTAAAGACAGTTATTTCCAAAGCTTTCAAAGTTGCCATTCATGTCTATCAGGATTGGCCAAAAAGTGTGAAAATAAACCCATTTGATATGAATCCAGTTCAAATTTTCCTTATAAGAAAATACACAACCAAGAAAACTATCTTCTGCATTCCTAACGTGAAGGAATCTCTTTCAATATTTCTGCTACAGGCTTCTACAAGAGCCATGTTATTCCTATTGTTACCTTTTATTTTGAATACTGTTGGTATGATACACTGCAAGAAAAATAAAAACCCAAAAGAATATTTAAATATCACCATTCCTAAAAATCATAATTTTAATCTACAAAACCTAAGATTAAAAAGAATTAACACTCAATATCCTCTTCAGAAAGGTTAAGTCACAAAATAAGTCTTTCATATTAGATTTTACTTTCAGTTCATGTAACCACTTTTGAAAAGGATGTATGAAACCTGACTCAACATTAAACTCTGTGTACTTCATAATTACAGCTCTAATTATTGAAAGAAACAAATAACTCATTTCTTCCCTTCCAGCTCTATACATGTCTCTCTAGTTTAGAGCAAGTGTTAGCCACCACTGTTATTCTGACTGTGTGCCCTATAGAGGGAAGCAATTTTCCATACCAGCAGAAAAGATAAGGAATCAGAAAACCTGGCAGTTTTCTGACGGGGTACTGTCTGAATGGATTTTAACTTGGCCATAGTGTCAAATATTTTCATAATGACAAAATAAAAGCATCTTTTCGGAGGAGGCTACCACTTGTCGAATTCCAAAATCTCGCTGCAATTTAGAGGAGTGGGAACTTAATAGAACAACATACTATTTTGCAGAGAAACAAGTTTTCTCATCTCAGTGCTGAACAACTTAAAGTTAGGAATGGGGATAACCCTATTACAGGATTTAATCCATATATTTGAAAATGTTTTGTACGGTACCTGTTCTCAACTATGAGAAAGTAGAATATTGCTGTAGTTTCCTTTGGCTGGATATGTATAAGGGGCAGTAACACTACTATCACATGACTAAGCAAGGAGCCAAGATATGAATGGTCCAGACTTCGAACGAAACAATCCCAGGCTCTAAACAAGCAAGGACAACAAAACAACAGTAATTAACAAGACTTCTCTGCATAAAGATTTTTTAGGTGAGCCATGAGAAGCATTTTATGTTATTTCAGCTCTGAAGCTTAAGATTATTTTCTAAACCAAAGCAAATAGTATATTCAAGGACAGAAATAACAGACTTGTCACTGCTTAGGTACACTATGAGCTCACCTGCAACACAGTTCTGGAAAGTCATCCTTGTATCTTAGAGCTGTTCTCAGTGTAGTCATCATCTTCACTCTTACTGAACTGATGTGTTTGGGACCCATGAGCTTCATTAAAGACCTAAGACTGTTTAAAGCCTAGACAGAGAAAGGTCATTTTAGTGTATTAAATACTCAGTAAAACATACACAAGCCATATTTTCTAATAAAACCAGGCTACCCTAGCTTAAGAAATCATACCCTACAAGACATCAGATTTAGTTTGATGCTTCAATAAAGAATCTTGGATTAGAGGAAAAGAGTATGAAAAGGAATCTGTAATCAAAGTTAATATAACAAAAGTCAATCCACTGGCAGACTGATGAAGGAAAACTGTGGACACCAAGGGGGTTAATGGGATAGAAGTCTGTTATAAAACATGATTAACTATATGGCCAAAGTTTTAGACGCTGAGAAGAGCAGGTTTTGGAAATAGAGAAAGCAAACAGACTTGCATTGGCAAAACAAGGAAAAAAAAAAAAAAAAAAAAAAAAAAAGAAACAAACCAAAAAACCAAAAAAACCCCAACCAAAAAAAACCAAAAACAAACCCCAAAACAAACAAACAAATCGACAAAACACCAATTGTGACAGAAGTAACTGGTAAGCTTCAGGGAATGAATAATACTTAGTTGTCAACAGGACTGCTGAAAGACAGAAGAGAAATACTGAGATGCAAGAAAAACAGGACATATTTCAGTCACAGTAACACTGTGCCAAACCAGGTAGTACAACATCCATCATGACAGATCAGTAACACAGGAAGAAATCTGAACTTGAAAAAAGGTCATGGAATGGGAAACTCACCAAGAACAACAGACAGAATAAGAAAAGATAGAAACAATAACAGGTGCAGCAGAAGAAATTCTAGACAAATGAAGAAATTCAGAACGTGTGAAGATAAGTAGCAATGAAAATGAGGGCATCTCAACATGAATATCTGAGAAGCAAAACACTTGAAAGAATACCACAGAAAATGCAGTTCATCAATGCAAAGATTATGTACATTCTAGCACTGGTGTCCTTACAGAAGTCACCTGCATGACACCTGCGGGATGGCTAAAAGTCTTGTGGTTAGAAGCACTGCCTCAGCAGAGCAGAAATTTCAGACTTTGTCTCAGGTTGTAAGCTCCAATTCTCTGCATGCTCTCTACTGTAAAGCTGAAAGGAGCTATTCTGTGAGAAGCAACAGCAATAAAGCCCAGTTTCTCTTGGGTTTGCATCTTATTTTCTTTAGCTTAGCCTTTTGGTGCCCTTATAATCTTGTTTCCTGCAGTAGCTTTAGTTTTCTCCCATATTCCCTCATCCTCCACTTTGCTCCCTTCACACAAAAATCATACACTTGGATTCCTCCTCTATAATTACTGGCTAAGTGATTTGTTACATATACCATGTCTGACAAATATGTACACTAGCTGACCATTAAAGAAACCAGTCAAAAACTTTTGAGCTTACACAGAAGTCCTACTCACACTAAGACCAGTTTTCCAGAAACATGTTGGAACTTTAGGATCTTTGAAGACTTCAATGACACTTGCACAACTAAGTCTGGAAAATTAAAATATCACTTGCTTATCTTTGTTTTAATGTTCAAAATTAAGTTTACGCACCATTTTCTTATCCTCAATACCAACACTGGAACTCAGTAACTGCATATTAAAAAAAGCCAAGATACCAAGCAATTTAGGTTGCAGATAATTAGCCTGTGGAGAAAGGAAAAAAATAAGTAAACAAACAAACAAGCAAACAAACAAAAACTGCACAAAAAAAAAAACAACAACAACAAATCATCTTACCATTAACACAATCTTAAACTTAAGAAATTACAAAGCAAATATGAACTACTAATTCTGAAAGAAAAATCAGAACAATCCCAAGTACATGCACTGCTCCTTAGGAGACAGCAGTGTTAATAGAACACATCCCTATTAAATTGTGGGGTTTTCTAGTTTGGAAGTATCTGGGAGGTGTGCATTGTTTGGTGTCTTTATTGTTTGGGGGTTTTTACGTATACTATTACAGGAACACTCAATATGAAATGCCAACCTTAGCTCCACTTTGTTTCCCTCAAATAAGTGATGTTCAGAGAATGTAAAAGTCTTCACTCTCAGACTGGAGAAAAAGTTATTGAACAGAACTAAACATGACTATTTTCGTGTCCTTACCATTTGTTCAGCTGATGTTATTTCTCTAGGTCCCTGATAGGGATCATCATGAGATGCAAATGAAGCCAGTATTGACAAACCATTGAAAACTTGTTGATAGTGCTCTCCTATACGCAGCAATAATTCATTATGCAGCCCCTGGTAGTCCTGTCTCAGCAAGCTGCCCAGTTCTATCTCAGTCTCATTCTGTAATCAAACAGCAAACAGAAACCAAGCCTTAGTCACATCAGAACGCAACTAGTACACAGAGACAGAAGGCACTGGACTCTGGCTAATTTATCTCTGAAACCAAAGAAAAAGCTTCCGATCAGCTCACTGTCAGATAAACTGAGTTTTTAGAGTTTTTAAGTTTGCAAAATATCTTGAAACAGTGCCTCTGAGCCAACAGAACAGATAATAGATGACGACAAAACTTGTGCATATACAACTTCCCCACCTATGTTTTGCAATACCTTAACTTAAACAAAGCAGAAGGCCTACTGTTCCTCCTAATCTGCACGTGTAACAGACCAATTACCAATTTACCTTGAGGTAATGAAGCGCCCGCTCAAGCTCATCCTTGGAGCAGGAACAGACCAAATGAGAGAAGATGTACTTGAAATTGTTGATTAAAATCTCTCTTCGATTTACATTCAGTTGTTTTGCTATGATTCGAATAAGTGTGGAGGCTGCAAGACTAGCCTTGGCTGCAAGGTCAGGAAGCAAAACTTGCAGGGTCCGCTGGTAAATTGAGAACAACACTTAATGATAAAAACCAAACAAATAAACCCTCAAAAAATCCCACCAAAAACCACCAGAGTTTGGCTTTGTTCCATTTGTGTCAGTAAAACAACACTCATCTCTGGCTATAATCATAGGTATGCATTAAGAACTTCAGGATGAAATACCCAGTAAAAAAGCAGACAAACCAAAAATAATTACTCAAGGATGTGCTCCACCTAATCAATACTGAAAAATATGCAAAGAAAAAGTGAGATAGCATTTTTGTGTTTATCCAGATTTTCTATAAAACAAGGAGAAAAAAAAAAACCCAACCAACCTAACAAAAAACCTCAAGCACCCCAAAACTGCCAAACAAATCTTAAAAACAAAACTAGACATAAAAGCAAAAAAAACCCCAAAAACCCAACGCCCCCCCCCCAACACTCCCCCAACCTACCAGGCAACTGGAACACTGTTTACCTAATGGATTGCATACTTCCCATCTACCACCAATCAAAATGTGAGTATAAAGCTACTTTTGCTTCAAGTAAAACAGGTATCTAACTAGGTTAAGAGGAGATCTATCCACAGAACAATAGCTTCCTTCATTTGAAACAAAGCGGCAGGCACCATACAAAAATTGTACCATATACAGAATCCCTCCAAGTCGTTAATACATATTCAATGAGTACTCTAGACATCAGTTCATCATCTGTCATACTTGAATTAGCACTGTAGCCATCCTTGTAATTTCTTGTTAAAATTGTTACTCTGTGTTTGAGTTCCCAGTTGCAGCAATCCCAAAGTACCCTGTATTACAACAAACAACAGCAACTAGAGTAAAAACATCAGATTTGTGACAATCACAGCAGAATTGGAGACTAAAAGAGAAGTCCACAAGAGACCACACACACAAATCAACAGTGAAAACAAGTGACCAACTTACTGAAAGAAAGCGATTTAGATCTGGAAAGTCAAATACACTTGCGATCTCAGATAACATGTCCAGGGCTATTTCTCTCTGGTGGGCAGCTGTTTGATTCTGTAGCTCATAACCCTGGCATGGAGCACTCAGTACTGCTATCTGGCTGGAGTGCAGCGATTCCACTAGAAACTAAGCATAAGGAAATTTATATTTAGTATTATTTCCCCCTTGTTTGCTCTATAAAAATAAACACAAGAGTTTTGCTCCTCTTTCTATGCATCTGTTATTATTACTCATTTACTGCACACAGATCTATGATTATTACTTTGCAATAGAACTGGATTATCATCCACTTAATACCTGCATTTAATTTTGCAACCTGGGATTCAGACATTGCATTAGAAATTATTCAACATTATCTGCTTTCAATAATTTTCTTTAAAACAGAAATCCTGTTTTTAGATAATGTATATAACTAAAGAACAAATCAATCATGTCAGTATTATGCTTGTAAAACCCTGACTTCAATCCTAATTTTAAATCATAACCTCTTTGGGCAATGGTACTGCACAATGAAAGAAACTATAAACTATATAGTTCCTTTATTTCAGAAGGACAGTCAGTAGGGAAATTAAAAAAAAAAAACAAACACCAAAAACAACACTGTGGAGTTGAGAAGATCATGACCAAGTCAGAAATTGCCCATTTCTTTCCAAACGTTTGTGGGTTTGAGGTTTTTTTTATCATCCCTCCCTTGTCCTACAAGATTTCACTTTGTAAAATACTGTCATTTTCACTTTGAATGCCATTTTAAAAAGACATATACCTTTCTAAACCACCAACTCTTTTTTTTTTTTACCTGACAGATAGGTTTCTTGTACTGACTGAAAAAAGCTTGTAATTTTACGGACTTTGTGGCTGCCAGGGATCGAATCTCTGTGTACGCTGCTCCAGCCACAGAAGCTGACTTTGACAACAAACAGTGTAACAAATGTAAAAGGGCAAATGGTACCAAATCTCCTCTTGATGCCCTTACAAAGTAGACAGAAGAAAAAACAATTAATAAGGAAAAAGAATCATTGCATTAATGAAATTACTTAAGAATATACAATTATCCTAATGAAAAGTGACTTATTTGTACATCTTATCTGTAGTTCCTATGACAGGGAAGAAGAATGTTGTTCCATATGTTTATTAACAGCTTAGGACAGTTGAAAAGGACTCTGAACAAAAGCTGACTTTGAAATAAGTAATTGAATCTTACATTTACACTTGAGAAAAGTTACTTTGCATCACAAACTGGCACAACTTTGGAATTTTCAAGATACTATACAAAATACCTTCCAATATCTCCTGTTGTGAGAATCAAGGTATCTTTAAGCTCATTATTTCGTGATATTTTGGCATTTGTATAGGCTTCTTTCATTCTTGAAACAAACAGCTGGAACACACAAACACCAAACCGAAACAAATAACTTTAGAGCATAACATTGATTAAACAAAACCACAGTAAGTTAGCAAAAACAACAAAGAAATTCACCTCTTTTATGAATCCTTCTTCAGAGTCTAAGGATTCTAGTATACTCTTTATGCATCCACTGAAAGCCAGTCTTACATCTTTGTCTGGATCTTCCATTAGATTTAATAAAGACCCAAAAAGAACTTTCACACTGGACTCATCGGTGTTAAAATCCAGATGCTTACAAAGATGAGGTATATTTTCTATAAATGCTAGTAAACAGGAAAAAGTCTTTTTAATGCTTAAAACAAAAAAAAAAATATTTTCATTGATTCACAAAACAGTGATACAAGTAAGCCATAAAGCACTCTGTATTTTTTTTTTTCAAAAGAGTAAATATTGTCAAACCAGACAAGATATTTAAAATTCAGATTTTATCAAGCATTATACATTTCTACATATGCACACAGACCAAAATTAAGCCAAGGTAGTTTAAAAATAATATCAATGACTGTATCAAACCTTAGCAGTGATATCAACTGGAACAGAACATTTCAAGCACCACTATGGGCATAAAAAAACTCCTAACACATAAAAAAAGGAATAGAGAAAGGTACAGAAGTAGTGACTTAGTACCACATGCAGAAGTGCAAAATGTTAATAAAGGTAAAGTTACATACCTAGCTTTACTGAACTGGATACTTTGCTCTCGAGGAGAATAAGAAATGGCTTGAAAACACCAGCTTGCACAGAACAAGTCTTTCCATGAGCAGAACTTCCAGAAAGGCTGCTACATAAAATATCGTAAGTAACCTGCTTTATAGCAGAGTCTACTAAGGAAGGTTGTACACTGAATGTACCAGAGAGACAGCAAGACAATTTCCCAACTATAGCAGCACAAGCCTCCTTGACTAGCTCAGACTCATCTTTGATTTGATTTCTGAAACGGAAACAAAAAAGAACCGATTTTAATAGAACATTTACATAGAAATATGTATCTCTACATTGTCTCAGTTCTCTAACTATACTGAAAGTATTACTAGTACAATTTAAAGACCTGTTCATAAATTATATTTTCCTTATCAGATTACCCTCAAGTTCTATTAAACATCTGAAGTAGCACTGGGCACAGTGAGTCCTGCATGCTCTAAAGAAACTGAAGACTAGACACAATATGATGGAAGACACCAAAGCATAGACATAAAGGCAGAGAAATTTGACAGGTTTTAAGAAACATATGGACAAATACCACATACATTTAACTAACAAGATACCTACTTTCCTGTCCTTAATTTAAATTGGGATCTTCAAGTAGTGAAGTAACTTGTATGCTGACATGGTAAGCAAACACAATTCTATCACACAGACACCATCACTTACACCTATCCTGTTGATATCTTGTGATTTCCAAAATTGGTATCTAGCAAATTCTGGATGAAATAAACATTTGTATGCTTATACTACATTTCTCATTTTTCTGGTTTTCTTCTCATATGAAGATGAAAAATCAGCATTAATACATACAAAAGAGCTTTAGGAATCATACTGGAGGACTGCACACTTGGTGGATGAAGCAGGAGAGAGAATCCTTTAACACAAGCAGCCCGAACTACTTCATGTGGACTTTGTAATGCCCAGTGATAAATGGATTTTCTCCAATCCAGCCAAATACTTCTTGGGAAGAGAGACAGAAGGAACACACAATGTGACTGAGTTTTGGGTGCTAAAGAGAAAAAAAAAAAGAAAAAAAAAATTCAAAATAAACAGATAATGACTTGATTTTAACTTTTAATATCATCAATCATCATACAAGGTTGAAGAAAAAATTATCTCTCTGCAATGATTGCTCTAAAGGAAAATTAGGGTTTATATACTTTAACATACTTACAGAAACTCTGTGCAGTTTTTTGACTCAAAACTAGAGGATCAAACCCAAAAGCAGATGGTTTAAAAGAATAATCATCAGGATGGCTGTAAATCCAGGGCAGAGACAGCAACTCACATAAATTATCAAGAATCTGATCACTCAGTGGAATTTTCACTACAGGAGGAATAAAAAACATGGTACTTTCACAGCTCTGCATAGTTCAGAAAACAGATGCCCATTTTATGTTCTTAATTTGCTGCAAAATGTTTTTTTTTTCTATCAACAGAAGTTCCTATCTCTATTCCCACATGTTAATATCCTACATTTTACACATACAATAATAAATGATGCTAAAATGTTATAAATAAATACTAAAAATAAATGCTTAAAGTTCGTTTCTTTCTTGCACATATTCATTATCCCCTTGATGTCTCTTGTTCAGGTCAGGATCAACAGAAGAACAAAGAACAGTAAATCATGTTCAGAAGTGAATGCAAAGGAAGCTTTCTAAATGGGGGAAAAAAGGTTTTTATTATTATTTAATTAATTTTGTCCTGGGATTGGAGTTCTAGCACAAGATCCAGAATTTCAGTACCTCTACTACAAACAGACCAATTTAATAAAGTGCATTTCTAATTCACAAATTCAATAAAAGACATAGTTTGAAGGATTTCTCACCTTGTGCATATAGCAAAGCATCAAAGATTTTCACTATTCTGTCAATCACTTGTTCTAGGTTAGAAATCTGCATAGCAGCCTCTAACAGATTTCTGCAGACTTTCACTACTCTTGTGATAAAATCAGAGGAAATCCATGTGAACTCAATATTCACCACTGAATCTGAGGAGCTCGGAATATTCTTACATTTGTCAGAGTTACACGGATGAGTTACTTTATGATCTATACTGTTAAAAATAGAAATCATATGATCAGTGCAACAGACTATAAACATTTAATGTTATATTGCTTGCAAACAAAGTTACTATTAAAATGTTTTTCAAAACATACAGGACTTATCCAATACTTGTCCTGATACATATACCAGCATTAAAGTAATCTACACAAGTCATAACAACAGTTACAAGAAACTATTGGTTTCATGGTTTCATCTTGGTACATTTACCTGGTAGAATTTGTTGCGGGCAAACAATGAACTATGCACAAAGCAGCTAGTCGCAGAATTACAGCAATCCCTTCTACAGTCTGAAGAATATCTGCTGTCAGAGTTTCTTTCTCGAAGATACATATTAAGGATGCAGCTTTCTTCATGACAGCATTCCATAGAGTGCTCTTCAATCTCATGTTTATAGGGCTAAGTCTGCAATTTGACCATATTAATTAATTTCCAACACATACTTTTTTTATTTTTCCCCCACATAAAAGATACATTATCATACCAAACCCAGAGATAATCTATGTTGGATAAAGGATTAGGAAAATACTGAACAAAGCTTAGCTTGAATGTGCTCTTTGGGAGAACAAGATACTAACTCTAAATTAAAGTATGATGCAAATCAGACTCATCTGAAAGGCTACAAAGATATAATTCTACATTCCTTGGAAGATCACGGTGACCAGGGTTTTTTCTGGTGACTATAAATAGGCAAACATTGCACTCATTTCCAGAAAGGCAAAAAAGAGGATCCAAGGAACTACAGGCCTGCCAGACTAACCTCAGACCATAGGAAGGTTATGAAAAGAAGTTTTACTTGAACTCATTTCTAGCCACATTAGGAAGAAGAAGGTGACTCGGAACAGCCAGAATATATTTACCAAGGCAAACCATGCTACACTAACTTCATTTCTTTCTACGAAGAGACAGGTAGATAGAAGGAGATAGAAAGATAGACAGGTGGATAAAAGACAGGCTAGCAAGTGGTTTTAGAGAAAATGACTTGGTGGACTCTGAAGTTGAATATAAGAACAGTGTGACCTTGTTGCAGAGGTCAACTACATACCGGGTTGAATGCTGACCGTGAGCCCACACCTGGAGTACAGCATGCCAGAACCACTTCTGAGTGCCCAGATACAACAAATAGATCAACACACTGGAGCAAGTCCAAGATAATCAGAGAGCTGAAGTACAAGCAGAGGCTGAGAGAACTGGCTTTGTCCATCTGAGAACAACCTAACTTAACTAAACCTGCCTTAAGCACATTCAGTGCACCAGCACAGCCACACACACAATTCTGTATGTATTCTCTCGCCTGTTCTTAGTGGGTAAAAATTAAAGTAATTCACAGTAAACACATTAAAAATACATTCTCATTAACAGAAGGTTGGCTTAAAAATGATCTGTAGATTCTGATCCTTCAAAATATAATTTAACTCTTTTACCAGAAGAACTTTCAATGCAGATGCGAAGCAGGAACTACCTCAAAATAGTTTTTATTTGTTATTATTCACTAGCTAAATTACTATAAAAGTAGTTATTGATTTAGTGTCATACATGACTTGTGTAGACGATTTCTTTGGATGTTTTGTTGATAGGCTTAGTCGTCGTCTTTTCTCTGGAACTTCATCACTACTGCTGCTCCACCCATCGGTATCAGAAGTATCTAGTTGGTTCTGATGCAGCTCCTGAAAAATTTCTTCTGTTTGCGTTTTTAGTGCTGTATAAAGTGGACTGACCAGATACTGGGATGAACAAACAACAGAGGTATTGTGATGTCTTACTTCTGTGACTTATTTCTTGAAGACACGATATTACTGTTTCTAACTTAGAACACAACATTTCAAAGTATTATGGCAAAGTTCATAAAACCTTTCTGTTTAAAAATCTTAATTACAAGACGTAAACTCTCATAAGCCATAAATTTGCCTGAGTTCCTACCTGACAAGATGCAGCTTGTTCAGCTATTCTGCTATCCTTTCCATAATACCTTTCTAACAAAGCCATCAAGACAGACACACTAAGTTTAAGAGACAACATATATGATACGCATGTGGATGTAGGGGATAGCAAGAATACCCAGCATATCAACACCTCATTATTAACACTTTATTAGGGTTTTTAAATAAAAGAGGGTAGATTTAGATGGGACATAAGGGAAGAAATTTTTTATGACGGTGATGACACACTGGAACAGGTTGCCCAGAGAGGTGGCAGATGACCCAATTCCTGGAAACATTCGAGGTCAGGTTGGACAGGGCTCTGAGCAACCTGATCTAGCTGAATATGTCTCAGCTCACTGCAGTAGAGTTGGACTAGATGACCCTTAATGTCCCTTCCAGCCCAAACTATTCTATGACTGTTTTAATTCAAACATTTCTTTCTGTCCCCAACAAGTATGACTAAAAGCATATGGTTAGTAAAAGCAGCTCAGAAAGGAAACATAAAACTGCCATTATGTGAACATATTCTGTTCCTTACCCCCATTTTATGTTATGATTACAGACAGACCATTGTGCCTGCACAGCTTCTCAATAGTTTGATACACCTGGAAAACATAGGGTCCAGGTACATCCAACAAATTCTGTTGGACATTCTGATCTCTGCAAATACACAAAGCAGCTAAAAAACAAAGAGTATCAATCTAATTCTGCAATTAAAAATAGTATTTCCTAAATTTTCTTCTTGGCACAGATACAGGGTTTTGCACATGATCTGTTTACATGATAACTGCAGTTTTAAAAATTAACTTACCTCTTGGTCTTCCTGAGTTCCAAGCACACCCACAAAAATTCTGCATATGGTACTGATATGGACTTTTCTTACTTGCAAGGCAGATTCATAGCCAGTTGGAACAAACTCCAGGAAATATTGCAGTATGTGGCAAAAAGCAGCTTTCAGCTTTTCAGACTGAAGGCACCTAAACACATTATCTTCAAACAATGCACAGAGCTTCTCTAGTAACATATTTAAGTAGACAGGTTCAATTTTTTTGTAAGAATCTGCTTCAAAAGGCAACAATGTCCTCACCAACAGAAAGAGTGGTTCACCAAAGAGTTCTGATTTGGCAGCATCCATTTCATGTGCTGATTGTAGAATTTCAAAAAAGACTGTGAAGAAAACACTAGCCAGCTGTTCTGGAGGTCCTCCTAAATGAATTAATTTTACTAAGAACTTCATTGCCAAAACTTTAACCTTTGGACTGCCACACTCCAACAGGGAGCAGCCTATCCCCCAAAGAATAATATCTTGTCTTACAAAAAACACATCTGCAACAATATCTGTAAGAATAGACATTAATATAATTTCCAAACATTCCACATTGGACATACCCATCAGCTGTAATGGTGCCAATCTTAAATACCCCACACTGTCACTTGCATTGCTTGAAAATCTCTTTACAGTCACTGGCCAGACAAGTCCATCTCCCCTGAGGTGCTTCTGTGCATCTCTCTCATGCAAGAAGATTACGTCTTGGAAAAGCTGCAGCAAGTCTTTTGTTAGTACTTCAAAAATGGAGTAACTTCTCATTTTAAACAGAAAAAGTAAAGAGCAAATGACATCACAAATGTTCTTGTGCAATGTGTCACAGTTTGGAGTTGCAGCAATTCGGAGAAGCCTTGTTATGATCCAGTTGCTAAATTCTAGGACAATAAAAAAGAAACAGTGAACAGAAAACTAGTAAAACAAAATCCCAACTTTCCTATTACAAGCACCTCCCCAAAAGCAGATTTCTGGTAAGTAAAGCAAAAGAAAATTCCTTGAGATAAATGAGTGTAGGTCTAGTAAGCAGAGCCTCACTGGGACATTTCTTCAGCAGATCTTATTGAAAAAGAAGAAAATGGGGTAGGATGCAGGGCAGGTGGGGGAAACCAGCTAAACAAAAACCCTGGCAGACATTTTATACCGGATAGTTTCAGACATTTTCCTCTGTCAGAAAACCTAACAACCTAGGTCAATAAACATATGTACAGAATACCTCATCAACATGAACCAGGTAGTTGCACTAAGGAATGGTAATGAATAAGGTCTAACTCTCCTGACGAATTTTCATTATTACAAGTGCAAATCATTTCACATATTAAAAGTCTATCATAACATTAACTTAATTATAAATATGTAACACTGAACTTACGAATCTGCCTCTTTCCCATTTTTGTTCTTTTGTATGTTCCTACTTGTCAGAAAAGCTAAGTCCTGAAAGTATCAAGCTTCAACATAAACATTTTCAACAAACTCACCAATGCAACCGCTTTCAGTTTCCTCCTGATTTCCATCCACATTTACAAACATAAGCGGGGAAGATTTCATGATATGTTGAATAAAGTCAAGCAACATCACAGAACTGGGCTGTGAATCTAATTTCTTAATCAATTCCAAAGCAACTTAAAAAAAAAAAAAACAAAACAACCAAACACATTTCTAAATTAGCATTGCAATTAAGTCAACTTCACAAAGTTTGTTCACACAGACATTTTTATTATAAAATACTATGATATAGTATCAAACTTGCATAATTATCCATTAGAAGAGTGCTTTATCAATCCACGAGGATGACTGTGCATACTGGAAGCCTTCTAAACGACAACAAACTGTATGCATATAAATTACTCAGCTTATATCCAACTGTTTGATAAGTGAAGAATAGCAAATAGTTAGTATTAAATTTTAATCAATTTTCCCTAGGTTTATGATCTTGGTAGAAAAAAACCACCTTAAAGTTCTTCCAAATCTCCAAGAAATATAAATTTTAAAATGTAAGTTCAGCTTACTCAATCAGAAAGTTTGGTAAAATACTAAGCATATATAATGCTGCTGTACAGCTCCATTGAAGCAGGTATCTGAAACAGATCAGATTTTTCCGAATTCCACTTGGTTAGTTACCACAAGAAGGAAACTATCTCAGATTCAGATACGAATTAACCAGAGAAGTTCCAAGGTAATGATAAAATACAACACTTATGCATTCAAGAGCAGTATTTAAAGCAGTCTGCCTTTATATTTTTATAGCCTTCCCTTCAGCACTATAAGAGAATTAACAAACATCATCTAGAATTAATAAACATCATCTATAGAGTAACCTGTGTGATACTGAAATTGATCAATTCACTAGACAAAACATCTGTCATACCAAGACAGCTACATAAAATCATATCTGGGAGACAGTGAAGTTATTCTTACTCTGATTCTTCCTTATGCAAATGTACAGATAACTACAAATGGTAATTTTCTAGTATATGAATTTTATAATTACCCAATTGTTGTTAAACTACTGTAATAACTGGATCCTTATCATGATTTAAGGAACACCAAAATAAGGCTTTGCTACAATAGCAAAATTGAAAATAAAGCTGTTTATATCAAAGTATTTTAATTCTCAAAGACCCTTTACAAAGACTTGCAAGCTACAATACTCGACGAACAATCACATTACTCCTGATTTTCAGTGTTGTGAGCACTTATATTTACACAACCCTGTGCTACATATCCCCACTCCTTTTTTTTTTTTTTTTTTTTTTGCTTAAGTTACTTCACATCCTAATAACAAATTCTTCATCATGGAAGTTACTAAAAGATAAGTCATAAGTAGTATTGGATTCAGTTACTAAGTCTTTCTTGAAATGAGACTTGTAGCTTTTTTTGGCAGGAATTACTTAAACCATAAAGCAGATTATTATGTTAAAAGACAATGATGTAATGCTTACCAACATCTACATCTGTAAGAATTCTGTCAATGAACTGGCAGAGTATTTGTCTTGGTTTCTGCACAACTGTATTGTATTCTTCTGGACTAGCACTAAAATTAAAAGTACATTATATTGACATTAGCCATTTAAAATTACTAAATAACTATCTGAAGTCTACCTCAACCACAAGATGTTAAATGCTTTTTATTCTAGAAGTCTTCAAAAATAAAAGCAAATTTGTCTAAATAACCAATGTATTTCCTATTCCTCCTTGTCCTTATTCTTCAGAAGTACAAAGTTTTATGAAGTGATGAAGATAATTTTGTTACACAATTATGCTTTATATATATTAAATCCAGAGGGCAGTCTAAGGGATTTAATTGCATACTACTACAAAGCAACAACCCAGCTCTGGTGCAGAAAGAAATAAAACTAAGAACACATTTCACTTTTGGAATTAACCAAAATTATACAACTGCTCAGCTACCAATACCCTGGCAAAAGGTGTCAATAGCAACTGTTCATGTGACTAAGATAGCAGCTAGCTCTTGTCAGGTCAGACCTTCAACATGCAATTGTACCTCCAAGTCACCTAGCTGCCTACTACAAAACAAAGCTTCAGCCTTGATGTTGCTATTAAAACTTTAGAGCCAGACATTTGTCAAGGGCGTTTAATCCTCAGTGAAATCACACTGCAAACACAAGGGAAACCACCAGCAGGCTGGGTGCCATGCAGGCCAACAGGCCTCTCCCACCAGATGTACCAGCACCACGCGTAAGGAAGGGAACCACACAGGCCGGTGGCAGGAGAACTCGGCGACAAGGATGAGGAAAGAACGCAGACCCAGAAGTCCTCTCACAGCCGTGGGGAAGGAACCTACTTTTCTCATCTCCCCTGGCCACACACTGATGGTTAGGCCGGGGGCGCTTTCCCCAGCACAGCGGAACCTCCCAGCCCCACGAGCGAGCTGGGTCCGCCCTACCTGGCCAGCTCCCGCAGCGCCGGGATCATGGAGGCCATCTCCAGGCCCTGCTCAGCCATGGCTCCCGCTTTGAAACAGACCGCGCGCCGCCGAGGCAGGAACTGCACGACGGCGTCCGGCAGAACCCAAACCTCCTCCGTTGTCGAAAAGGCGGTGCGCAGGCCCTAGGTGCGGCTGAGGTTTAACCGCTTCGTCGCCACACGAGAGGGCGGTCACGGCGGCTATGTGCTCGGTTTCTAACGGTCTCCTAAGCAGTCTTCGCTGCTGCGGCAGGGCTCTCCTCCGCTGGCAGTGCACACAGCGGTGGCAACCCAACAGCTGTCAAGCACACCCCGCCGAGCCGCGCCACCGAGGGACTGCCGGGAGCGCTAGCCGGGACTCGTAGCGCATAGCCGGGGAGAAAACTGCCGCAGTTTTCAGGGTTGCTTAAAGCGAGGCTGGGGAGCGGCCCCCTGCTGAGGGGTGACGAGGAGAAAACTTAGGCGCGGGATAAAAAAGCCTCGCCAGAGGGCTCACTCCTGCCCCAGGCCGGCCATGGCAACACTTTCGGGGTGCCTTGCGACCCCGCAGGGAGCGCACAGCCGCAAGCTCAGAAACTTCCGGCTCTACCTGTCCTATACGCACCTCATCGAAGGCGCAGAACGACCCCAAGTGACCCCGTCTGGGCCCAGCCCGCCCCTGCTACCACCCGTCCTGCCATTGGCAGCCGACGCTTCCCATCCGTTCGCCCCGCCCCGCCGGCAGCAGGTGGCGGCGGGTCCCACAGGGTGCCGGGGCACTGAAGGAGCCGGTGGCTGGGCAGGTCGGTGTGGATAGCGTGAGTTATTGGTCGTTTTGGACACTGGTGGCTGGTTCTCGGTGTTATCTCTCCATCGTGTCTGCGGGAGTGGGGTTGACGGAAGGGACTAGTCCGTCTCGCTTAGTTGGCGGGAGGGCGGGTGTGGGATTCAGAGCTCACCGTCTCGACGCTGCTTCTTGTAGGTAGTGAATGGCGTATGTTGCTATCTGTTGATGTTCCCTGAGGGCGTGAGCGCCTTTAAGTACATAAAGTACCAGAAGTTTTCAGGAAAAGGCTACTTAAACATTATACTGTGTGTGGAGAGTTACGTGCTGCCTCAGTCTAGTGCAGAAGATCTGTTACAGTAGCGGTCCTGGGATGTGCTGGTGAACGTAAGCTGCTGACCTGCGCGTATGGGACTTACCTGTGTAGTAAGTATGTAAGAGTTCAGAGTGTGAAGGGGTAAAATAAGGGAGTTGTGTATAAATAGAAATAGCAGGGAGGGTATGTGAGAGGAAACGGGAGTTTGAGCTTTGTTTTTTTAATTACGATGTATAGCTCTTCCTGCCCTTGTTTATGAACTTCTTGTTATTATGATTCTGAAGGCTAAAATAAAGTCCACTTGGAGGCCTTTAATTCTGTTGCCTCTTTCCACTGTGCTGGGGTTATATTTTTTGCATGCAAAACACGAGGGGGGGAATGTGCATTTCAATTACTGATTAATTTCAGATGGATGCTTTGGGGCAACCTGTTAATTTTTTGTGTATGGGTTGTTATTTTAATCCTGCAAAATAAATGTATGCCATTTCATTAAAAATTCTGCTGACCTTGCATAGGTTGCTAGTGTGGGAAGGACTTGGAATACTTTGAGAAACTTCATAAAATATAATTGAGATTTATTTTTGTTTGTTTTGAAACATATTGCAGTGTTTTATATCAGCTGACTTTATAAATATTAGTCTTTCAATAATTATTCTTAGAGAGAAAGCAGGAACTATATAGCTTTACATGTTTAGCTAAGTATAATGATCCAGGAAGACCAAGTATATCCAGGGTTCGTTATCAGTGCAATTTGGAACACAATTTTCTGCACATTTTCAGTTAGATCTCTTTATTGTTGAATGCAGCATTATGAGTGTAAACTTCCAAGCCTGAGACAACAGTTATACTAAGTGTAAAATGCACAACTCACTAATTTGATGTAGGGTTAAAATTTCTGTGTCATCCCTGTTTAACTTAAGATAGCAAGATAGCTGTTAGGATTTTAGGAGAGTTTGAGCAGGCTATATTATTCTTTAGCTTTCAGTCCTAAGAAATATGATAAATTTATTGACACGTATGGTGATTTTTTCTGTTGTGGTTAAACTGTAAGTGGGGTACACCAAGTGCTTTTGCCTGAAAATCTCGTGAGTTAACAGAGAGATCATATTAATATAGGTATTGCAGAAGTGCTTTCATTTGTCATAGGTAGAATGCTATATAAATTTGTGGTGCTGTTTCCTTAAGCATTTTACCAAACATGTAATTAGTTGGGGGGTTTTTTTGGCCTTTTTCTTTTCTGTGGTTTTTTTTTTTTTTTTTTTTTTTTTTTTTTTTTTTTTTTTTTTTTTTTTTTTTTTTTTTTTTTTTTTTTTTT
>JAVHNF010040222.1:8812-20065 GCA_034783455.1 Micropsitta finschii
TTTGTGAAAATACTTATTATTCACCTTTTTCTTCTCACGGACGGGTTTTCAGGTTTCTTCCTGCAACTTGTACAGCTTTTGAAACAATCTGAAAGAAGATTCTGGCACACAAGTGCAAACTCTGACAATAGTAGGGTGCAAAATTGCCTCCTTAATACACCATTACATTCCCCTTCCCATAAAACCACTATAGTTGCTGTTCCATTGAACTGATCTCCACAGACTTAGCTGAGATGTAGGAATAGTAAAAACAAAAGCCCCCATTTAAGGCCAAGCATTGCTATAACGCTCCAGTTAGGTATCCCTTTTCCTTCACAGTTTGACCAGTAAGTATAAAAATTAATTCTGCCCTACTAATTTATAACTCTCAACAGAAATATCTGGTCCATTTATAGAAAAAATATCTTTAGGGTATAGCTCAGAATTCATGCATCACACATTAACCTTGATCAGTCTCCTCTGTCAAAACCAGATCAGCACATCACTGTCCTGAAGCTACTCTATTTAGACATGAGTGGTTTTAGTCTATGTCACCTGCACAAGTAGCAGGACCAGTTACCTCAGAACATGATGCTCAGGATGCCATTACTTGACCTAAGGATCTATCAAGATTTGCGATGACCAATGCGTACAAAATAGACTGGAATAAAGAGACAGAAGTTGTTACCTACAGTGCACTGAAAGTTCATTTTAGTTTGCCCCAGTCCAGAAGAAAAAACAAAACCAAAAACCAAAAGGAAAAGAATGAATTCCAGAAAGTTAGCTTTGCTGATTTAATGGCTGGTTTTCTGTGGCACCCGGAGTGCGGGCAGGATTCTCAGAGTGTCCATTGACATGTTTCCAACGGTGAAAGTAGTCTGTAATACTTTCAGCTAAAAATGCAGTACCTGCTAGAAATCCAAATACCTGTGAAAGCAAAAGGAACAGATGATTCTAAAACATGTAGACATTAACAGTATTGTAACATTGTTTGGAAAGATTTGCTGGACTACTTCCATACGTTCATAATGCTTATGTAAGAAGATTACAGTCCTTAAATCAGGAGTTTCAGATCAGAAATCATAATTCTAGCACACTTAATGCAAAAGTTTTTTAAGTTCTCATTTTCTTAATCAAGTCTGAAACTTACAGTATGTTCTAAAGAGCCCTTAATAGTAAAAGTATATTAATTCTATTGCAAAAATTAGTTATTAAAGCAGCATGGCACTGGTAGTAGAACTATCTCCAAAAGATAGCTGCTGATTAAAGGGATTATGTGAAGAACAGAACCACATGGAAGGTGAAGGGCCATCAGATCTGCAGAGCCTAAGCAAATCCTTACTGGGTTAGCAAGGAGGGTTGGAATGACATTCTGTTAATGATATTTCATTATTAGACATGGCAAGATAGTGGTAAGGAGAAGGCTGGTTTTACCAGCTTCTTTCAAACAAGGGAAGAAATATATACATTATTCTAATTTTACATGACTGGTTTGCCCCAAAGCAATTTGACACTAATAAGTCTTAAATCACAATAGTCTTTTTTTTTCCCAGCTCCAGAAAAAAATAACCACAAAACCAGAACACAATGCTAAAAGATTTTATACTCAAACCATTAGGTGCGAATGTATCAACACCACAGAACATGGCTACACAAAAATGAGTATCTCTAATAGCTCCTTCTGCCTGTGCACAGAATTATTCTTTCTTTTCTAACTCACTTTTTCTCATTCAAGAAGAAAACTCAAAATTTGATCTTTTAATCTCACACATTCACAATTCCAAGGTTCTCCAACCGAAGTGACAAATGAGTGAGGAATTGACACCCACAGCATCCCAAAGCCTCTCCAGTGCCTTGCCCTGAGCTTCTTCAGTGTTCCCTTGGAGATGCGTGCCCTGTTGTTCTTCTATATGTGGCATTGAGGAAACTGCTGCTCTTACTGCAGCCTTTGCAAGTCCGCATTCTCCACATACGCTTTATAACGCCTGGCAAAAGACGTGGTTTCTTGCTGACTTCGTGAGGGGTGGAATTACGAAGGACAATTGAGGGAAAAGTAGGCATTTCAGAGACAGGATGTGAGAACTGAGTAAGCTGTGAGAGATGCCAACACCAAAATACTGATGGAGCCAAGGCAGTGAGATCTGAGGAAGCCAGAAGCAAGCTGCAAATGCTGAGGACCTGCAAGAGGATGCAGAGCTTTCCAGCAATCCTGAGAAATGCCTGCTCTTTGGATCTCCTCTGGTAAGTTTCTGGAAGGTCTGAAATAGCTAACTCCTCCTGAAAAATCATACTGTGCTGAGTTCTGTTCCCTGCCCAGTTTCTTCCCTCCAAATTGAGTAAGGTTTAGAGGGCAGAGAAATTCACATACAAGATAAATGCAAGGTAAAATCATGCAATTTGAAGACTTACGCATGCAGCTTTTCCAGCAGCAGACTCAGAGCTGGTCGCACTAAGTGCTGTTGTTGCTACCAGGAAACAGACACCTATGGCTAACACAAGCCAAATGTTCTGCAAATATAAAATGATGATGTTATAGAATTGTTGATATTCTACCTGAAAAAGAACAAGCATCATAACAGCAGCTGACTTAATCCCACCAGTGAACTTATGCTTTGAAACTCTCATGCTAATATAAGCTTCAGAAAAATATATTTTACAGCTACATCCCAAAAAACAGTCAACATTAACAACTATTTAAAAGAGCCTGTATTAGATAAGCCCCTGGTTTTGTCTACTGCAAGAACTCCATTCATTTGATCTAACTTTTTCCACAAGCTCAAGTCAACTATTATTCCCTTATGTAAAACATCTGGGAAATCAGAAACCTCATTCAAATCATTCAAATGCTCATTCAGATCTCTTACTACACTCCCTTATCTGTATCTTCACATAAAAAAATCCTACTATTTGCTCTGAAGACAAAGAGGAAGGGACAATATTCTTACTGACATTACAAAGCACTTTTGTGCCACTGTTGGGTCTTCTGAAATACAAAAGAGCATAAACTGTAACGAGTATGACTATTATAAAAAGGAGCTAGGCTACACCAATTAGGAAAATAGATAAACAGGCAAGTTACAAGTATGCTGGCAGTAAACTGTGCTCCATATATGTGCATAGATGTGACGACTACGCAGTAGTATTAGTCTGTGTGAGAAACTTCCACACAGGTTCCAAAATCCTGCAGTTAACCACCGCAACAACTTGGAAAAGTTGTCAATATAAAAGGGACTCTCAAAGTTGATTCATTCTTTAAAAATAATCTACTTTAATCTGCCCTTTAAATAGAGAATAAAAGGAGATCCATTCTGCATAGCCTTTTTACTCCAGAATAAATAAAAACTAAACAAAAAAATAAAACTAAATTAAATCCTTACCACATTCCCTACTTTATCTTTCCCAAATACTTCATATGCATTAGTGCAATACACACACAGGATCAGGAGGCTCAAAAGAAAGGCAGCGCAGCTTATGAATTCAAAGAAGTACAGTCCACCACAGTTGATGCAATTCTCCACCATTTCTTCACAAATAAAAGCCAGAAGAGAGAGAATCTGCAAATGAATAACATGCTTGAGTTGGATCAAGTCTCAAATATCTTACACAAACATTAATATGATACGAACATCAATAAGGGCAGCTGTAAGGAAAATCCTCCATGTACAAAGAACCCAGTAAAATTCTGCACTATTTTCTTACAGGCAGAAATAATTATTTCATAGGATCATAGCATGGTTTGGGTTGGAAAGGATTTTAAGATCATACAGTTCCAAGCCCCCGGCCATGGGCAGGGACACCTCACACTACACCATGTTGCCCAGGGCTCTGTGCAATCTGCCCTTGAACACTGCCAGGGATGGAGCATTTACCACTTCCTTGGCAACCTGTGCCAGTGCCTCACCACCCTCACAGTAAACAACTTCTTCCTTATATCTAACCTGAACTTCCCCTGTTTAAATTTAAACCCATTATCCCTTCTCATATCACCACAGTCCCTGATGAAGAGAAATCAGTGTAAAATAAAACTTCTCCTCAGACACTACCTAATACTGAAGATACTTCAGCATTAGAAGCATTTGAGAGCTTTACTTCATAAACATCTAGTTTGTCTTCTGCTTAAGTGCACTGTCGTCCAAGGCTGAGCAACTAAATGTGTATTTTTTGCTGACTTCCAGTTGTGATTCAGTAAACCTACCTTCTGTCACTGCAAATTAAGAAATTTATGTATTTTAAAACACCAAAGACAGGCAAGCCACCAAAACCAAGATATGCTGAATGGCCACACAAGCATTACTATTCCATAGAATATTACCCTAGCTTACCTTGTTACTCCCTTGTAGGTATGCCCCTTGTAGGTATTTAAAATGTGTAGTAGAGCATGGTTCTTTTTTCTGTTTCTTTAGGCTACAGACCCAGATGCTGGTGTTAATGGTCAAGTCCATTACAGTTTGGCAAACTTCAACAATCTTTTCCGAATCACATCAAATGGTAGCATTTATACGGCAGTTAAACTGAACAGAGAAGTAAGAGACTACTATGAACTTATTGTTGAAGCAACAGATGGAGCTGTGGACCCCCGCAGCTCAACGCTAACTTTAGCGATCAAGGTACTGGATATCGATGACAACAGCCCTGTTTTTACCAATGCTTCCTACACTGTCTGTGTGCCAGAAAATCTACCACCAGGCACTGTCTTCTTGCAAATAGAGGTAAGAAAGCATTATGGAGAGAAGATGTTTTGTAAATGTTCTGCAATACTAAGCATGTTCTTATTTAAATAACCTGTCGGTGAGACTGCAGTAAGAGATTGCAAACTGAAGTGGGGAAAGTTATAACACTTAACAGACTGAAAAATGCATGATATTTAGAGAGATACCTGAAAATACTTTGAAACTGAGGTTCATTTGGAAATAAGAGCAATTATTAAAAAACAAAGAAACAACAAAACCTACATTGCTATTGTAATTTCTTGGAATATTGTTTTACACATTTGAAGTGCCTTTGATTTGGTTTTGTATGCTTATCTCATTAATTCTACCTGTTTACATTAGCAGCAAGAGAGAGCCTTATCTCAGCTGATTTAGACACTTAAGTCAAACCTAGATGTCTAACCTCATGTTAGACAATTAATGTAGATAATGTAGATTTGTTTCCAGAAGCATTCCATCCAATACCAAGATCATCATCTAAGACAGCCAGGGTAAAGTCAAATGAACACCTGGAGGTGTTGTCTTCTCCTCACTGCCTGAACTTAGAGGAGTGAGAGCTGTTCAAGGAAGAGCAAGATCTCTAAGGACAGATGAAATTCACTTCCTGCAAGCAGTCTATATCCTCCTGATGTTTTGGTCAGCATCCTTTAATGAGAAGAACCTGTCCCCAGACAATTTCAACAAGAATGGTTTTCTCTGAACCTGACTGCAGATAAACCTAGTATCAAATTACAGGAAAGACAATCACAATACTTCTTATGCTGATAAAAATTTAGATGCTTTTTCTAAATACTTGTATAAAATAAAAACGTAAGTGCTGCCAGACAGGGTGAGATAAAATATCTGCTTGGCCCAGCATCCTCTCCCTGACAGTAGCCAATATCAGGTGCAGAGAAGAGAACAAGAACAGACTGAGCTTCCAGAATCCTTCCCAGAATACTGTGTTCATTTCCTTGCAATGGGTATCTCTGGATTTTACAACCTTAGCTGGACTTGTCTTCCATGTGGTTGTATAATAGTATTAAATGCATCCAATATTATTAGGATAACATAACAAAACTGAAGTTGTTTGCAGTAGTTTGTTTTTTCTGTGTTTTTTAATCTAATGGGGTTTTTTTGTGAAAATGAATTTTGTTTGATTTTAAGTACTTTTTTTTTTCTGTATGGCATGTTCTAGGCGAAGGATGTTGATCTTGGTTCCGATGTTAACTATCGAATACGAACACAGGAAGCACTACAGTATTTTGCACTGAACAAGTATACAGGCGAGTTATCACTTTTGGAGTCCTTGGATTACGAATCATTCTCTGACACAGAAGCAACTTTCACCTTTCTTGTGGAAGCCTTCGACAGCAAGGGCACTATGCCACCTGGTCTTGCTACTGTCACAGTGAGAGTAAAGGTAAGAGGAATAACTTCTCAGTTGACAACATCCTCTTCTACTTGTTATGAAATACTTCACCAACCCTTACAGGTGACCTGCAGAAACATCAGAGCATGCTAGCAGTATGTCTGCTTTCCTGCTTTTTCACTTGTGTGGAACTACTTCCTTTTAATGTTGTCAACTTGTTCAGTTAAACATACATGTTATAACAGCTATAATTACTTTTCTATATGCCATTATGTAAATTTTGGATCGCAGATTTATAAAGTACAAGAATACCTGACACATATATAAATATTTAGTCCTTTAGAATCCCTGAAAGGTTGAAATAAGTACCTAATGGAATTGTTTGCAAAAATGACACCATCACATTGCAGTTAAAGCTCTCATAAATTGTAATTTTATGAACCATTCAAGTGTATCGAGTGCTGAGGTAGCACACCGCATCCTATATTTCAGACTGTGCTACTTGAAAACACAGAGCTGCAATGGAACAGGCTTATTTAGTGATCTTGCACAATGAATCGTTTTTATACAGTAAGTTACAACATCACCTCTGGGTTTCAGTTATCTCAGCAGTAACATAGGGATAATGGTATTCTGTTTGGTAATGATCCACAAATGAAAAGCATTTGCAACTGAAACATTAGCACTTACCCATCTTCATTTGGTTGATGTACTCATATCCAAGAGGATAGGGTATTTTAGATGCTCTAAATTATGCCTCCTTGCATTTACAAAGGTGCCGTTCTGGAGCCGGTCAGTCAAGTCCTTTTGTGCAGCTCTTTCGTTTTTGTTGACTTTGTCAGCGAAGAACTGTGAGCTGTGGAAGAGAAGAATGTTTAATTACTCGTATTTTAGCTAAGAGGCAAAAATTGTAGCAGGAACAAAAGCATAGCTCACAAATGTGAACTTCATATCTGGCAACTTCAGTTTAAATGTAAGTCTGTGGAACATATTTAGCATATATGAATCAGTCTTGGGTTCAGCTTACTGTGTATCTGCAGATGCTATGAATCGACACATGATTTTGAGTAATTCTGTTTGTCAGTCTCTACTGAGCTCAGAATTATTTTAGGGACAGTAAATGTCTCCAATTACTATCTTCAGTGACAATGCAAGAAGGCTTCTACAAAACCTCTCCTCCTCTGCAAAATTTCTCAGCCTGAGATGCAGGTTACCTATATCCTAATAGTCTGCACTCTTTGCTGGCAGTTTCCAAGTCAAAGGAAATACAGCTTTTGTCATTGTTGCCTGAGCCTTTTTACTTACATTTTTTTAAGGATGAAGTTGCTCAAATCTGTTTTATTCCTAAAAGAAACTTTTTCCCAGCACAGTGAATTTTTGAAAGAATTAAACATGTCTGTATGTTTGGATGGTTTTGTTGGATTTTTTTAAAGGTACTTATTTTCAAATAGAACTGTATTCAGAGAAACACTGTAGTCTGCATCATAGGGCTGACCTAGCTGTATGATTGTGCATCCGTATTGTATTCATTAATGACAGGATAAAGGGAAGCAAGACATTTCATCATGGTGGCCTTAGTGTAACAGCAGCTTGTGCACTGTCAAAGGAGGTGATGTGGGAATAGGGAATTTAAGAAATGGATTAGCAGAATCGAAAAATAGGTGTCTTGTTTTTCTGGAAATGCTTCCATACATGAGCAATAAAAAGGGAGCGTACTTGTTTGGAAAGGCAGTATGTGAGAGGATGGACTACAAGCCTGGAGCCAAAATCAACAATTTCAGCAGTAAAAGGTGTTAAGCTGGGGACAGAACAGGCCCTGAAAGTAAGATCAAGCAGCTTGTATTTCAAATGAGAAAGAAATTAAATCAAAGAAATTAAGTGAGTATTGTCATAGTCAGTGTGACAGACTGATCAGTGGACATAATTAAATATTAAATTAAAAAATTCAATATGTTGCTGAGAACAGTAGTATTTTGAGTGACAGGAAATGGGAGAGGACTTGTGGAAAAAACATTTTTAATATCTCATTTTGTTGGGCAGATGTCATTACTGGGTAATATGTCAGATGGTAGAAATTCAGAACAAGGGGTGTCTGACGTAGAAAGAATAGTTTAATTTGAGCTTGTAGATGAGCCTTCCATATACAGAATTTACAAGGGCAGTGGAGGGGAAGGTGGAGGTTGAAATCAGAGCCTTGTGCTGTCTCTGGTGAGATGATAAGGATACACAAGAGGACCTTGAATGGTTGATTCAAGACACAGAGTGGTATGTAGCAGTCTAGAGCTTCATGCACGGTGTATTGCCTATTTCAATCCAGGCTTTTATTCGTCAGCAATCTTAGCAGTGGTCCAAGGTACTGAATAAGGCATAGCTAAATGGATAACTCCTGGTGAGCATGTTCACTGTTTCATTAGTCTCATTTATAATTATTGGTTAACCAATTAAGATGTCTGCAAAGGGAACCAAAGGAGTTCTAAAGCTCACAATTTCTGCCAGACCATCTGACGAATTACAGCCTCTGTTCAGGGACAGGGTGCTCCTTCATGGGAATGTGCATGTTTCTGCCATGGCTCTGGAGGAGTTGTTATCTCCAGTTCAGCCTGGTTTTTGCTCCTGCTCCAGGACCAGGAAATGGATGTGTCTATTTCGTCCTAGTAGTAAATGTTCTTTCACTTTATTTGGACGATGGTATTAGAGTAATTATTTTAATACAGTGTATGTGACCCCAAGTAGAAAATAAACCAATTGAAGGTACACTGTAGGCCCTAACATAACAGCTGTTCAGACTTCAGTCTTTTTAGTCACACAAAATTGAGCTAGAGAAACCTGGAAACAAGCATTAAGGCAATAGTGGGTCCAAGCAGGGAATTCTTGTAACCCATTAGGGATTCAGTCCCTATAATTCTCAGAGCGTTATTTGTATTATTACAGACATCTGAAAGTGCTCTTGGGCTTATGCTGCTCTGTTAACTTTTGTCATTTTTCATAGTCTAGTTCTTAACCAAAAGCATTGTAATTTTTACTGTGTAATAGGATTCTGTTAACCAGCTATGGACACCATCTGATGGTGTCATGTATCATTTATGTGATATAAAACTGAATGAGCAGCAGTGCAGTGTACCCATAATCACACTGTATGTGTAGCTAGGAGGAGTGTGGGTACACACAGTGATTTTCTTTAGACTCTCACTTTCAGCCTTTGGCATGACAAGTAACAAATAGTTTGTATTAACCTTTCCTGAACTTGATCAAAAGTCAGATTACATAGCAGAATGCTCACTGTAGAAAAGAATAGCTTAATCTGTTACCTGCTTGTCAGTATTGAAATACATTATTGGCCTCTGCTGTAGCCACATGGCTCTTTACATTGTATGGGTGTTTTATGAACTCTCTTGTCAAAGAAAGCAAAAGGTAAATTAATGAGTTGTTTCATCCTTTCTAGTATTACTAAGGAGGAATGGTGTAAGTGGCATTTTATTTCTTCTTGCCAGAAAGATGCAAACCACCTCAAGCAGACTGAGATTATTTTTTTGCTCAGCTTTCAGATTCCTTTTGCTGTTTTTATAATTTTTCACCTTAACCTGAAAGTAGTAATGAGTCATCTTGTCTTGGCATAGCATGGGAGATGGCACAAGTGTTCATCCAGAATAATTGATGAATGTAATCTGATCTGTAGAAGAGAAAACAAAACTTTTTTATCTCTTGGGTTTGTTGTTTGTTTTTTTTTAATACATGTATATAATTATACAGGTTAGACATAGCAAATTTTATCAATCTTGACAATGTAGTTTAAAGGATAAAAACATAAGCAATTCCAAGAAACTGTTTGTATGCTATTTTTCAGTGGTTTGTCACTGTCGAGGCATAATTTCTCCCACCATGAGAATGGCAGAGATTTGCATTCAGTTTGTGTCTGAGAGGGCTGAAATGTTTGCTAAGAATGCCTGTAGTGCATATTGTAGTATATGCACTGGGAAATACAAATGTTTCCCAGTATTTGAAGAAGAAAAATCATTGCAGTTCAAATGATGCACTTACTATTATGATTTAGCATTTGGAAACAATTACTGTGGTAACAGAGCTTCTTAGCAGAAACAGGACTAACCTTTTCCCAGTTTGTATACTGTTAAATGAGTGATGTGTTCCTAAATGCGTATGATAAGAAGTTCTGTATGATGGGGCCTGCCTGTAAGGTATTTGCATATTTTATGCTGTGTCCTATTATTATCATTATTACTAGCATTATTTTGTATTACTTTGTCTGTTTCTTGATTTTTATAATTGCTTTTTCTCCTTGTTCTGGGATTGCTTTTCTTCCTAATTTTTCATGAGAGTGTGTATTGTAATGAAGCCATAATCTCTGGCTGATGATTCAAAGCAACAAGAATAAATAAAAATGTATTTATATGTTTCTAGCAATGCCATGTTACAAATGCCAAGCAAGTATTTCATATAATTCCTACTGTGCCTTAATCCCAGTGGACTGTTATAAACATTACACAATGAATTTCCAGATTTAGAAAAACTGACCATAGCCATGAACATCAATAAACATACTGCTATCATCAGAGAGTACACAAACTTCAACTGTCAAACTAGATTTTCAAGACAAATATGCCACTGAGAACTCTTCATATGCATTAGATCATGCATTATATACATTGATAGGTACTTATTGTTGAGATGAATTTGAGATGTGTGACAGCTAAATTTTTGTCATGGTTGCTCTGAATGATCCTTCATCCTGCATGATAATTTTTGCAGTCCTGCATATTCAAGTTGGAAGAAAATGGCTTTTTCTTGGTTGTCATTATGCTGTAGCAGTGCAGGTCTCCAACCTGCTCACAGAAGGAAGCTCATTTTTTTTCTCTGACAACCTAAAGCTTGAATCAGAACAAGGAGAAATATAACTTGTTTACTTTTCTAGGGTGGGAGGGTTAGAAGAAGCTGCATGTTTGTGGATGAATCACCCTTTCAAACTAAACAGTCAGAGCAAACAGCAAAGCAAAGAAATCAAGATGTGTTGGAGAAAGTATGCAAGGACCCAGCATTTGAAACAACTGGAATAAAATTTTACAGCAGGACCCTCTCCTCTCACAGAGTACATTTCACAGAATCACAGAATCCCAAGGGTTGAAAGGGACCTCAAAAGATCATCTAGTCCAACCCCCCTGCAAGAGCAGGGTAACCTAGAGTACATCACACAGGAACTTG
>JAVHNF010040236.1:0-13324 GCA_034783455.1 Micropsitta finschii
ATGTCACTTTTTAGTGGCTGCTCTTGGCATTCACCAGCTATTGAGCACTAAATAACTTCTCTTTACCTGTAAATTTTCAGTTTCTTTTCTCCCTGGTTACTACTGACTTCAGCCTCATTTCTGTTAATAGATAATCACAGAATCCCAAGGGTTGGAAGGGACCTCAAAAGATCATCTATATTTGCCATTAATCATGCACCTTGAGTATTTTGTGAGTCCAGCTGTCTCACAAAGATCAAGTTAAGAATTTAATGACATGAACATACTGAAAAGGACAGCAGAACAGAATAAAAAAGCCAGCAATATGGTCTCCAGTGTCATTTTCTCTGAGGTGAAGGAAAATACCTGGGATTAGAAAAAGGATGGACATGAGGCAAACATGGAGGGGAACGGGAGGGAAGATGTCCAGAACTGATTCCATTCTTAGTGTTCAAGTGATCTGTGCCTATGGTAATAGTGGAAAACATGGATTTAAAAACAATTCTACTTTTCAGGTAAGTGCTATGAAATGCCTTTTCAAGGTCCTGAAAAGAAACATAAAGCAGGAGGATTCCTGCATGGATGAGAGTGCACTCAGAAGGCAGCACATGGGCTAAATGCTGCAGCACTGCAGCTTCAGAGCATCTGCCCCTTAGGGCAGGACTTTGACTTATTTTGGTTCATGCAGCACTGTTGCCCAATCCCATCAGCACATGACCAAATAAGCTTGTTTCTGAGTACTACCTCTTAAAATCTGCTCTTTTACTGCAAGACTGTCTTCTTTTTGCAGTATGTATCTAACCCATGCACCTCTAAACTGACTGGTGTGTGTGGGAACCCAACTGCAAAGGACCTGGTCATGCCTCAGCAGAGATTACAGGTAGGAAGAACATGATAACAGAAAACACAGGAGGTGAGGGAGGTTTTTTCTGAGGAACAAGGGGCGAGGAGGGGTGGGTTTATACAACAGAGGAAGACTCAAAATAGAATGATTCATGTTTTATGCAATACCCTTCTCCTATCTCTGCTTTTTGCCAGTACTGTAACAAGAAGGGAGATGAATTTCACCTTGAGATGTCTGACAGCACAGTAAAAGACAAAGATCCAGGCCAAGCTGGATTCAGATTTAGGCACTAAAATTGTAGTCAGAAGAAAGGATTGTTCTTGCTTCAGGCTGTGAATTAATTCCCCTTGTCAGTTAAGTTCTTGTTGGTTTGGTTTTTTTTTTAATTTTGCATATACATGGATATTATTTAAATCTAAATAAATAAGGACTGGCTCCAAAGGCCATTCCTGCAAGATGTCTGTCAATTTCATGTCAAACAATTCTAGTTGTCAGTGATGCAAACAAAAAATATGCAGATTGAGGACAAGAGCAAATTACCTTAGAACTGAAAACATAATCAATTGACTTTTCTGCTTCAGACACCTTACCTGACCTCTGTGGAAGCTCGGCAAGACTGACCTGCCTTTCTAAGGCCCAGTCTGGAAAGCAAAACAATCACCGACCAGTCTTACTGGTAAGTGAAAAGCCCATTCCTGCAACTGGTTTTAAAACTAAGGCACACCTACACGTGTATATACACACACACTTCCCCTTTTATCTTGGTAGCTTTTAAAATCTTGTTACTCCATTAGGCTGTAACAGCTTTGCCAAATGAGGCAAATCTTGTGCCTCTTGGTAACAAACTTTTCTAAAGTTGGAAAATATTATAATGAGCTAAAGCACGTCACATCAAAAGCCTACACAGTGCTAAATTAACATAATGTGATAAGACACAATGTGACATAACATCTTCATAAACTTAAGCATGTCAGAAAATAACTTTCTATCAGCTTATTCACAATCTAATCCATATTTAATGAGCAAAATCACTAGCCAACAACTTCAACAGTTTATTTAATAACACCATCACCAATTGTCTGTGGTGGCCCATTTAGAACTTTAGAAACAAGGCTCACGAAACACTGGGACAGAGAATGTTTAAGTCTTCAGCAGCTCTCTCTGAGTGAACTAAATCCCATTTTCAGGGCTTGACATTATTTTACCATGAGCAGAATGAATACTTCGGTGATAACTGTGTGCACAAAAAGGTAAGCGTATTTCTTTTTGAAAAATATGCCATTTTTCCATTGTGTAGAAGATAATGCAATGTACAGAAGCAGCACAATAATAGAATTCCCTAAAATCAGAAATACAGTAGGTGATGATTCTGTGGAACAAAAGATTTGAAGCATGGCTGAACTCTGAACATCCAGAGCAAGACCAGGATTTTATCATCCAAGTCTGGAAAATATTTCTGCAACTATGACTGGAATACACATTTTGTCCAGTTAAAAATATTCTTACTGTAAGATTCTTGATGACATTTTAGCAATTCTAATTTTAATCTAAATAAATACCAGGTAGCAGAAAGGCATGAGCATAATACCCTCAAAATTTTTAAAGAAAACAAGAAATATTTTGCCACTTGTTACCATCAATGCTTTTCAAGAGATTTTAACAATGGAGGACCTTTCTGGACTTTAGATATAAGTCTTTCAAACCTCACTTCCCTTCTTCCCCCCCCCCCTTTTTTTAAGCACTTACCCTTGGAATCAAGGTAAAAGTTTTGTATTCATAGACATGGCAATGAAAATTCTTTAGGGTAAAATATATATATATATATACATATATATATATAAATATATATATATATATAAAAATAACCAACTAGTACTTGCTGAGCACTCATATGTACTTTTTCTGAAGCACCACCACAGTAAGTCCTCGGCTATATTGAACAATGCTGCCCTAGCCTGCAGAGTGAATTGCAAATATTCATCAGCTCAGATCCTGTCAAAATTAACAGAACACACCAATTTCAGTGTCAGTGAAATCATCATATAAAACTTCATAAATCATGAACAGCCCAAAAGGGGGCTGTTTACCATTTGAGAGAACACAGCACATGAAAACAGTTTCCAACACTAAAGAACCTTCAAATATAACCAATTTTACTAAAATTTGAGTGGCAGATGTGATTTCTTGTATCTTCACAACTATGCTTATCAGAAGTCTTAATAAGAGTGTTTGTCTAACTAAACTGACTTATTTTAAAGGGCAAAGCATCGTTCAAATAATAGCACCAACAGAGTTCTCCACTTCAGTCACAGCCTCTTCCTCGCTACTTAACCACTATATTGTCACTACTTCAATATTTCTCTAATTCAATGAGTAAATCAATTTAAGGGGAAGCAAACTGATCCCAGCAATATGAGGTCTAATTCATATAGAAGCTAGTGAAAAATCTACTTGTAAATTGAGTAGTATTATTGGGAGGGGAAAGCTCTGTTTGGAGCAAAGCAGTTAACAGCTTCTCTATCGTTACATTCTGGTTTTTCCTCTAGAGGAGTAGAATGAGCTTGGTATCTAGTGATACCTAAAGCAGAAAACAAATCTTGTTTAAATTCAGAAATAATGAGATTCACTTAGTGTTAGCAGATGCACCTAGGGAAATTGCAGGAAAGTGAGCAGGGGCAGAACAAGTTGAAATTTTAAATGAAACAACAATTTTTTTCAAAATTCAAAATGAAATACTGTATCAATTTGTCCTAGGGGGGAAAAATAAAAAAGTGAGTATTGGACAATTATGTTTGATCATATTATTACACATGACTTCTCAAAATGAAGAATTATTGAATAAAAGTGCCCTAAGCATTACTTAAATACTTCACACAAGAATATTTAAGACCAAATAGTTTCTACTGAGGGTGAAGGAAGAATAATCTATGACAAACCATTTTGGCTCTGACAAAAGGAGTTCTACTATCAGAGCAGATTTGCCAATTTCTTCCAGTACTGGTAAGAAGGTGGAACTGGGGATTAAATAATGAAATAAAGTATTTTTTATTTCCATTGACCCTCCCATTCACTGATATGTGGTAATTAAATACTTGGGTTATTGCACATCACTGCAGTATTTTTTGTCTCTGCTGAATCTCAGTGATACTGGCTTTGAAAACAGCACATGTAAATAGCCCACTGAAACCCTGTTACTTCTTGGCATTGTGGGACTGACAGGTTAGATACCTGGATGCCTGCTAAATCCTCCCAGTTGCTGGGCTTTAAAGTCTGCCAGACGCAGCAGTGCAGAATTCACTGCTGCATGTCAGATCCCCTGCAGTCAGCATTATTGCACAGTAGGGGTCAACACAGATCTGCCATATTCCTTTTCAAACTGTGTTTATTACAACTGCTTAAAAGCTGAGCAGTCGGATTACATTAAGGAAACCTCCTGTGCTTCTGTTATCCAAGATGATGGCCATTCTTGCCACCATCTGCCCATTCATGCTGTCATTCCCTTCCCAAAAGTGAAAGAGACAAAAAGCAAAGGATATGACCACTTTTAATACCTTCTCAAGTGGGACTGCCCTTGTTTAGGTAAGCTTCACTCCCTTGTTTCCTGTGACTGGAGGCAATAAAGCCTTCGGTTTTCCTTCTCCTCACCATCCTTGACTAACATTGCTGCTGTATCTTACTTAACACATTCCTGACCTCAGACTACTTTCTTCTGTTACAGCATTCTGAAGAACTTAAATATCACATACTAGAAATATTAAATCCCTCCAGTCTTCTTAATGCTGCTGCTTCTTCCCTGGGCACAGGGAAGGCTGATGACTGTATTAGGCTGATGATATAATACTGAGGGGCAGATGCTATCTTCGGAAGAAACTGGTTTCGTATTGCACAGTGCTAGTTTGGCTAGTCAGAAAGGCTTTACATAAGCATACCACTGACAGCTAGGATTGGACCTGTAAAGGTGATCTTTCCTGTCACAGTCATAGATGGACTGTCTGTACAGTACAATGACCAGAACTCTACCCTAAGCAAGGTCAAGTCAGGAGCAACACAACTGCTGTCTCTGTTAAGTTCCTTGAGAAGAATTATTAGCCACTCTGAGTCATGGTCCTCTCTCTAGTCACTAAGAAAGAAATCACATTTGAAATTAGAAGAAAAACTCATTCTGAAGATTTTGTGAAACTTATGTTTGTCTTAGTTTTTAACCTCATTAATTCTATCTGGCTAACTTTTCAGAACTATTAAAAACATATTTTTCAATTGACTTGAGCTTGTATACTTTCTGTCTTCTCAAATATAAAGGGACTGGAAAAAGAAAGTAAGCTTTTTAATAGCTTTTCTGGGTTTAATCTCCCACACACTTTGCCAGTGCACATTGTGATCAAGTGAGTTAATGTGCACCATTTAATAGGAGAATATATTTGTATTAATTACAGTCATTCATTTTTTATATACTGGGAATTCTTGCTGTTGTCCTCATATTCCTGACTATTTGGAAAAGAGAGGATAGAGCCTGACCAATACCATTCAGAAATGTAGGCAGAGGTGACAGGAGAGTAACTTTTGGGAGTGAGGAAGAAGGCTGAAAGGAAAAAAAGAAACCTGCACCACTTCATCAGGTTTGCAAGAGCAAACCCGTAAGTTTGATGAGAAAGCAACATTATGAGAAACCAGTGGTGATTTTGATGCAGGTGGCAACACTACCTCCTCCCATTTCTTCCATAGCTTCTTCCCTCTCATCTGAGGCATGAGATTTTTACCTTTTTCTCCAGATGCAGAGGTTCTGGACTATGTCCCACTTTTCTGCAGGCAGCCACCTGTCCCTACCACTCAAAACCAGACCTTAATTCGTGTCTGTCTACCTCTTGGGCAGGTTGGAATCTTCCTGTTTACCTTTCCTCTAGCAAGAGAGAACACACATTTTAAGCAGGTTGCTTCTGCAAATCTAGTACAGGGACACCTGCAGAGGATGCACATGCACACACATACCTACAGACAGACATGCAGATGTCCTGACTTCCCTCCAAAGAGCACTGGCTGAGCAGGAGGCATGAACAGCCTCCTCAGCTGAAAGCAGCCAGTCAGCCCTCAGGCACAAACCAAGCTCCCTTCAGTTTGCCAGCTCAGGCAGCTGTTTGGCAGCTAGATCCCTTCAATAAAGTTACTAAGTAATACGAAGGTAATATACACCATTCCCTTGACATTCAGAACCTGCCTGATTAAGAATGAAGTCCATTGGTTGTACTCACAAATGAACAGAACAACTGTACTGAATTTCTCAGCTTTTCAAACTTTTATATATTTCAGTCATTTTCACTAATAATACGTTCTCCAACAGAAACTAAGATCTACTACATTACATTTTATAAGGTAATCTATTTATAATTCACTAAGCTTTTCTAGGTTACATTTTGTATGATGGTTTTAAAGACGCAGAACTTTAAAAAGCCTTGCCAAGCCATTTGAGTACCTGGACACTTCTGGCTCGCACATGATGCCGTTTGTCCACACCAGTTTGCCATCGGTATTTCCAGTCATAACTGGAACAGATCAGAGCTGCCTGTTTAGTTAATCTGAAGCTTCTGGGAAGCCATCATTACGCCCGCAAAGGTTGTCACCCACAAGCCTCATTCATAACTGTTGGGAGCTCTTAACTTCGTCGCTGTCATCTTCCTGAGCAGATGAGCATTAGCTCTAATGTAGCAGCTTTCTGCCAAGAGATTAATCTTCAGCTGGGTTTTACATTCTACAGAGCTGTGCAGCTCTGAAGTGTGAGGTGAGCCGCATCCCTGTGCTCCTGTGTGCTGCCCTGCGTGCCTGCTCAGCCTCTGCTGCTCCAGATGCCTGGCCTGGGGGAAAGCCTTTGGACCTGCCTCTGCCTCCCAACCACTCCCTTGGAGGCCACAAGCTGAGCACCCCACCAGGACCAGAGGGACCTGCTGTGAGCTGTCCGAGGGGCAGCAGCATCCCACACATCCCCCTCACCCCATAGGCTGGGGTTTAGTTTGGGTGCATTGTTTGGGAAGTTTTGAGCTCTATGAATTCCTACATGGCTCCATCCTCTCACCTAAAGCAAAATGAGACCAACCAACTGATCCACAGTATGCTCCAGTATTAAAACAGTGGCTGCAAAGAAGATGGAGATTCTTTTTTACAAGTTGTTACATGAAAAAGACAAGGGGTGATGAGTACAAGTTGCTTGGGAAGATTCCAGCTGGACACAAAAGAAAAAGTTTTCACAGTGAGAGCAATCAGTCACTGGAATAATCTCCCCAGGGAAGTGATGGATTCCCCAACACAGGACACTTTTAAGATTCAGCTAGACAGTGTACTGGGCCATCTAGTCTATATCATGCTCTCCAAGTAAGATTAGACCTTACTTGGATGATCCTTAGGTCCCTTCCAACCTTGTATTCTATAATTCTGTGATTCTCTTAAGCTCTTTCATGAGCCACAGACAAGCTCAGGAGGCAGCTAAGCTACACCTAATCCTGTGAAGAGTCGGCTCTGCCATACCAGGGAACATCTACTGGGACAAAAGAAAGCAATTATAATGGGCTGGCATTAAAAATATGATCTAACAGTGGGTTTCCATTAACTAAGGAACTAAATCAGCAGAAACAGAGCTAGGTCTGATCAACTCCTCAGCCTGAGGGTTCTGATTATGTGATTATTGTGATTCCTACAAATGTATCATTACATATGACTTACCTCTTCTGTAGCTGGCAGGTGTTCTCCCACTAGGCTACCCTTCAGACCCAATGTCCAGAATTGGGAAAAATTCTACTAACTGAAGAAATTTGCCTCTGGCACCAAGCTTCACACATTCAACAGGCACCAGTAGAAAATTGGTTCTGTAAATCAAGACACCCTCCAGGTCAGTTAGAAACACTTCTGGATGATTAAGGAAATGCTTTACTCTATCCTAACCTGGACCTTTGACCAGATACTCCAGTAGAGGATTTCCTACTCATAGACCCTCCAGAGAACACCCAAACTGTCTGAGTTCCATCAGCACTACCATCACACACAGCCAGGGAGACAGCCCAGACTGCCCAGACTCACAGCAGTAGCAGTATCAAAGATGAAACTGAAATACTTTCTCTGTTCTCCTGTTACAGCAAGTGGTGTTGCAGTAGTAAAAGGTGGTATTCATAGGAATAGTCGGGAAACCCAAATAAGACCAGCCTTGCTCCCAAGTGGAAACACAGCATAGATGACTGATGTCATGGCAAGGAGGAAGGATGAGGTGCCAGCACTGATACTGGGCACAGGGAATAGAGTAGGTGCTTCTTTCTGAGATGTATAAGATGGGATGTTTGAAATGACATCAACCATGGACAAACATGGTTCCAGCAATTATACATTTCATCGCAGAGCTTCCCTCTCGATTGCCTCAGGCTGCTACGTACGCAGCTAAACAGGATAATTTGGCTGTCTCATCCTTACAGGAGCACAGATAATAGAGTTAGTGCAAAGGCAGGAGTGCCATATAATAACTACTTTATCTGACAGGTTAATGCAGCCAAAACCACCAGCTCCTCCACACACCTATGCAGGAAGCGATGGATCCTGCTGATGTTAATCTTTACTAATGCAGCCACAGTACAAGTAACATAAACTAATTCACAACACTGAAGCTAGATACACCTTTGTGACTTCTCCGCCTGCTTAGGTTTTGAGCAAAGGTCACAGATGCTGTGAAAAATCCTTGAGTTAAAGTCATGCTGACAACTTCTCACTATGTCCTGTCTCAGGAAGCCAAGCCTCCAAGGAAGCTCCAAGGGTCTGTGCTATGGGCCTTTATTACATACATATTTTTTCCTATATGACAAGAGTCATAGTTTAAGTCTGTGGAATCAAAAACACTCAGAAAAAAATAAAGTATGGAAAAGATAATATTTAATGAGACAAGAAAGTGTCTGTGAACTTCTGGAATAATTTATGAAGTCCAACACATAGGTTAAGCTCTCTGAGAATGTCTAACTACTGGAAAAATACTGAGGTCCTTAGAACTGGCTGCTCTTTTAACTCCTTTCCACTACAATGGCTTCATCAGCTTCAGATGCCCTAGGACTTAGCTCTGCCCTAGGCAGGTGAATAGCTTCAGATGCCCTAGGACTTAGCTCTGCCCTAGGCAGGTGAATAGCTCTGGTCACAAAATGGGTTATTACTATTTGAAGCCAGTTTTCTTTTCCTCTCCCTCCAAGCAATAGGCAGAAAATAAAATATTGTGGAGTAAAGTTAACAATGCTGGAATTCAGGTAAACAGAGAAGCACTATATCTTGCATGCAAGGAGAAAATGCACTTTCCTTTTAAAACAAATTGGAATAAAACTAACTAGAAAGCAGGAAGCATGTTACAGTTCAGTCCCAAATGAGCCCATATCTATGACTGGGATCTGCAATAGTGGCTGCTGCAGCATGGTCCATGTGTCAGGGCCTGGGACATGACTGGTGCTCCAAGGCTGGACTGGGAGGTGTCCTCCCACAGACGATGCAGGCAGAGAGCTGCCACGGTGGGCACCACCATCCTGATGTCCCCACTGCTCCATTCATAGTGCAGTGATCAGCTGGGAAAGGACAGAGTGAGGCCAAGCTGGTCTTGGCAGGGTCAGGCTATGACTGACCCTCTGGTAGACTGTAGTGCCATGTCAGGCTCTCTGTGCTCCAGCACAGGAGTTTTTGGGACCCTGATGGGCGTTTTGCTATCTCTCTTTTCCATTCCCCAGCACTTTTTTCCTGTGGGAGAAAAGGGGAAAACAGGGAAGGAATTATGCCTTTTGAGTTCTTTTAAACCTCCTGAAATTATTTAAGTTTAGTGACTTCCCGCACATAAAATTGTATTCATATACACACTTCAGTCCTAAGTGCTTGTGATAGGTGGCATTTAAACTGCAAACAACGTTGACCACAAGGGAGGCTGTGGCCAGCAGGCCTTTTGAACAGAGATCTGTATTTCTCGGGACCAGGTTACGACACACTTCTTCAGTACTCTGCAACTGATACTGCATGCTTCAGATAACTGCAATAAATGTTTGCTAAGTGATTCCTCCCAATACCCTGGCTTTCCTCACCAGTTTTCAAGAAGGGGTCTGAATTCTCCTGTGCTGCATTTTACACCTTGGTAAAGTGATGCACCCTGGTAAAACTGAGGAGGGGATCATGGTCTGGTGACACTTTCAGAGTCAATTTTGCTGTAAACAGTGTCCCGAGGGCTAACAGGATTTAATTTGTATTCATAAACTGCACAATGTGAAAGGGTTCCTCAGCAGCTCAAGGACAACTCTCAGCCCTGCCTCTTCTCACCATACCTGCAACTGCATCTTTACACCTTCATGGCTCCCAACAGGTTTCCAGAACCACACAATTATCACCAGTCCAGGTGATAAAAACTGATAGCAGGTCCACTATCAGTGCATCTCAGAGAAAACAGGCAAGGATAGTTTGCCTTAGCCATGGTGGTTCTGTAGTAGATACATAAATCAAAAAAGCACTGAAAAATAACTCCCAGCTGGGATCTTCAAAGGATCCTAAGGGGGTTAGGTTCTTGTATCTCATTTCAATTCAATAGCAGGTTCAAGCTACTTTGAAGATCCCAGCCTTAATCATAGAGGTACTGCTGTGAAAACTCTGAGAGTGGAGAGTGCAGTGCTTGGTAAAGGATTCATTTTATCACAGCCTTTTTTCAGTGCAATGACAGTGGTTAATAATCAAGAGCTAGTAATTAAACTTGTATTTATAGAAAACACAAGGAAAAAATTGATGACAAGAGAAATGGTGCTACGAACCGACCCTTCTCACTTCAAAGAATGTTAAGGGTGCAGCAGACATTGCACTCATTCCAGGTTAAATATCTAATTACAGATTTCTGCTCATCCTGAAAGCTGTAATGAGAAGATTGCACATCTAAGTAGTGAGAATGCTGAGCAGCTACCCTTCTTGAGGGTTTCTATAGGAAAGAGTTTAATTCCCAGAAACTGAGGAATTGCCACCTCTGCTTTCCCTGGGAGTGTTTCAGGGCTTGCTCTTTACTGGAGGACAGAGAATCATTTTGTAAAAGACTCCAGCAAGACAGAGAGACTACTTAGTGTGAGCAACTTCTGCCTATCACTTCTGCAAGATGAGGTAGATCTTCCTGCCATCCGGTGACATACAAGGGCATGTAGTGATAGGACAAGGGGGAATGGCTTTGAACTGGAAGAAAGTAGATTTGAATTAGATATTAGGAAGTAGGTCTTCACTGTGAGGATGGTGAGACACTGGAAAGAGCTGTCCAGAGCAGCTGCGGCTGCCCCATCCCTGGCAGTGTTCGAGGACTGGTTGGAAGGGGCTTGGAGCAACCTGGTCTAGTGGAAGGTGTCCCTGCCCATGGCAGGGGCATTAGAACTGGATGAGCTTTAAGGTCTCTTCCCACACAAACCATTCCATGATTCTATAATCCCCACATACCGACACCTGGGGTAAGGGAAAACATCTTGGGAGAATGGACCAGCCATAGCGCTGGTCAATGCTCTGGGCAGGAGGCCTGAAGAGGACACAGGGATCAGCTGCACATAAGGAAAGAAACAGAACCAATACTGACAGATTTCTTCACTGACAGGGTAACTATTGTGGGAAGGAATTCAAACTCCAGCATTAGGGAAAGCTGCTGCATGCAGCTCTGGATCAAGGGTGACATGATGCTCCTGTCCTTCCACAGGGCAAGGTACAGTTAGGAATTTGTATATGTCTTGTGCCTTTCCCTGGAGTCAGAGGTGAGAAAGGCTGGGTTTATTTGAGCCCTCTGCGGCCTTTTAGAGCCACATGTACTTCTCCTTTTCCACCATGTGCCATGCAGGAAGGTCAGCTCTGGAGTGACTGAAGGGCTGTGCCAGCTCAGATGGCACACACAGACCAAGCACATTGCTTTTCTTTCCGACACTGCCTGGCTGAACCTTCCTGGCATGCAGATACAGATTTTGAGCATAATGATGGTGCTGGCCAGGACCGTCCTCTCCAGCTCCTCCCCTCCCGTTGCAGGCATGGCCCCACGTACCAGAGAGGGCACAGTTGCCCATCGACATTCAAAGCTATGACAAGGAAGGAGCAAGTGACTCATGGCACATGCTAGATGGCATGTTCTGAAAAGTCATCATGACATAGACACGTGATCGATGTCTTCGTGTGGCTGAGATGTTCCTTGCTGAGTGACAACAATCTCTTGTTGATCAGACAGTGCCAGGCAGACACAGTGGAAGAGATTTTTCTGGTATATGATGGTGCAGGGTAAGTAAAATGAGGATCTTTCCCAGTGGTAGACCCTCTGGAGCAGTGTCAGAAAAGGAAGCAGAGCCATGTCAGCCTCTGAAGCAGCAGCAGTTATTCTATAAGTAGCTCACAGAAATAAACAGATTCATGCAGACACAGAGGGACTTACTGATGGCCAGACCTGGGCTAACAGCTACTAAGAGACGAGATATGGGGCAAAAGAAGTGAAGTAATCCACAGCATGAGGCATTACTGGTAATCAGGAATCATTAAGAGTTAGAAGGAGCTAAGTTTTGCAGAAGCAGATGGACTCTGCTTAAGTACACCTCTCCGTCCAGCAATGGTGTCACCCATGGAAGCTGGATAAGGTCTCTGCTAGTCCCACTTTCCCATTATTCAGCTGGAGAATGCATAGGCATCCTTGAAATTCCCCTTTCTGGCCTTATGTCTTTGCATGTCTGCTGATCAAAATACAAGTGTAGAGTGTAGGTGTTCCACAGATTCATTCTCTGTGTGTTGACATAAACAGCTGCCAAACATCAGGATGTCTGAAGCAGTAGTGTGTGTCTATCTGAATTCATGAATCATGCTGGGATTGCTGGGCAGCCTACTGCATCTAGAGAGTCAGAAAACCACAGATCTGATAAGCTTTGTATTACTTCCATAAAACTTGAGCCAGGCCCTGGGGGTGTTTTCTTATGTTAGTGTATTTAAGACTAATAAACCCAGATGTGGTGTACAGTACAGAGATTTGGGGGGCAAATCCTACATTTGCAGGAAAGATAAATGAAGATCAATCAAGGAGAAGGATGGAAACAGCAATCCATAAGCTATGTAATGTTCCTCATGTCTTCCAAACCTCATTAATATATTTCAAATAATATGGAGTGCTTTGAATTTATATATGATTTGATTTCTTATGATTTGCCTTGGAATTATAAATTTTCAGCTTTCTTTGAAAGTGTCTTTTCCTCAATACTAGCTATATGCCTGTAGTTATTATTTTACTTCTTTAATTGAGTATAACTACAATGCAGTTTCAGACCAAGTTTATGAGGGCAATTGGAAGCTACACGGCTTTCCAGTGTGTATAGATCCTGCCCAGATTTTGTTTTACCATTTTCATAGCCAAAGGCCACTTTGCTACCTATTTGGTTGGGCAGCTCTGTAAAAACCTCCCTCAGCCTGCTGGCAATGTTTTTCCTAATGCAGCCCGGGATACCATTGGCCTTCTTGGCCACAAGGACACATTGC
>JAVHNF010040247.1:0-13564 GCA_034783455.1 Micropsitta finschii
GAAATGCAGGTATTTCAGATCTTGTCAGAATTCATCTGGAAAAGGGTCAGAAACATGCTACATAGAATCTAGCTCTTGGGTTTTGCTATGCAGTATCTAGTCAAATGTTTTCAAAGTTGTTTATATTTGATGAAAGACAAGGATGTCTTTTTCCTTTGCTTTAGAGAGTTTGTGGGTCAATTTATTGATTTTCCGAAACCACTGATTGCAGTGGTAAATGGCCCAGCTATTGGAGTCACTGTAATGGTCCTTGGATTGTGTGATCTTGTCTACGCTTCTGACAGGGTAAGTACATTACATACGTGATCCCAAGGCAGTCTTTACACCTCTTCCTGTAACTAATATTTATTATTTGGCTTGGGTTAATATCACAGAAAAGAGAACACAGGTGTAAAGGATTTTTATATTATGCCAAGGAACACCTATGTTAATTACTAGCACTGTGGTGCATCAGCCAGTTGTTCACAAGCACGGAATTTCCCTGCTGTAGTTATGGTTATCAAGTTACTGACTCCAGCTTGGAAACTCTTTCCTGTGTTCGTGAGTACAGTAAAGAATAGCTGATGTGAAATGATGATTGTAATGCCCCTTTCGAGTGTGGGATTGCTATGGAAGTGCAGTAACTGGCATTTTATCTAATCTTAATTCTAAGGTAAGTTTAGAAAAGCTTTGGTTTGTTCAATTTAAGGTTCTTTTTAAAATAACTTGCCAAATGCATAACCAAAAGCTGTATTAAGGCATAGCACAGAATCCCATTATATGACTTATTTTTTTTTATGTTCTCTGCTGTTCATTTATATAAAGTTATTAAACAGATAAACTTAATCCAAGGCTTTAATGCTAGTGTCTGTAATGGGTGCTACTTTGACTCCTGCTTCAGCACTGTATCAGGTTTTTTGTTGAAGTCCCTTCTGGCTTGGGTTTGTCACTATGAGACTAAAGACAGTTGAGTTGCAAGGGACCAACTCATTCTGTTTGCACCATTACAGGATCAGCTGGGACCATATCACTCCTCAGATATGCTTGTATAATGTGCATGATTTATTCGGTATGCTCTAGTTCCTTGATCTTTTACTAGGAGACTGTTGAGTTCTCCCTCTTCCTCCCTTCCCATCTGATCTTTTTTTTCTGCTGCAGGGTGAACATGTTGTTTCTGAATTTAAAGAGTAGACAATTTTCATTCTCCTTTACAACAGCTGTGCTTAGCCATCAGTGTACTTAGGCTGTTAGATATGTCTCAGGTTTACATCCACTCTGTCTTTTCTTTTTCCTATTTTTTTTTTTTTGACCTAAACAGCTGCAATTCACTTGGAGTTTTCCTCATGTGGCCTGCAGCCACATTCCTTTGGGCTCCTTCCAGTTGTTCTTTAAGCATAGTGGTACAAACTGGATGCATCACTCCAGCATCCTGCTGATGCGAAGTTGAGCAGAACTCTTTCACATTCTGCCAGCTGTATTACTGTTTTGACATCCCACAGTGTTATTTGATTTATATACTTGTCATCAGCTGTACTACCTAGATCCCTTACTTTAGAGTTGCCAATTAAACATTTGTTCATGTCATATATCACATACTTGGTATATGCTGTCATGGGTTAATGCATCTTATTTTTGCCTTGTTTTCCTTTTTTTTTGTTTTGTTTTTACCTTCTATATGCTTATTAGTTTCATTCTTAGTTGTCTGACATAGTTTTTGCTTTTTTCCTACGTGCACTAGGACAGCTTTTGTTTGTGCCCTTAGTTACAGTTCTGTGGGGATTTCTGCAGTGTCTGACTTAGCCTTTTGCTTAGGTTAGTCTTCTCGAACTTTACTGCTAACTTCAAGTTTATTGAAGCCTTCTGTTGTGGTTTAAACCCAGCTGGTAACACAGAACCATGCAGCCGCTCACTCCCTCCCCTGCCATTTCCTACCATCCCAGATGGATGAGGAGGAGAATCGAAAGAATATAACTACCCTGGGTTGAGATAAGAACAGTCCAGTAACTAAGGTATAACACAAATTCCTGCTGCTACCACTAATAATAATAATGGTAAGGGAAATAACAAGGGGAGAGAATACAACCACTCATCACCCACTGACTGATAGCCAGCCCGACCTGAGCAGCGATCTGGGCCTCCTGGGTAATTCCCCCCAGTTTCTATACTGACCATGATGTGCTATGGTATAGAATGGCTAGTTTGGCTGCTTTGCCTAGTTTGGGTCGGGTGTCCTGTCTCTGCTTCCTCCCGGCTTCCCTGGCAGAGCATGAGACTCAGAAAGTCCTTGGTCAGAGTAAACATTACTTAGCAACAACTAAAAACATCGGTGTTACCAGTGTTATCCCAGGCTGAAGGTCAAAAACACAGCACTGCACCAGCTACTGAGAAGGAGAAAAATGACTGCTACTGCTGAACTCGGGACACCTTCTCAAAAGTGTTTGTTCTCTGTTCGTCCCTTTCCAGGGTTGTGAACTCCCATGCAATAAGGTCATTCTCATACAAATTAATACTCAGTTTCACATTCTCCAGTAGTTTGGAGTGCCTTAGGCATTGAAGTGGCCAACTTTGCTATATCCAGGATCTGGTTTTATTCTTAGCCATCTATTCCTAGAACAGATCATTACCAGACACATTTACAGGACACTGCACAGCCCAGTCTGACAACAGATCAGTGTTTTGGGTGGTAAGTTAGCATTGCCTTCTCTGCTGGGTTTTGCTCCAGTTCATGGGGCACCAGTTTAGTGTAGTTAATCTCCCCTTACTTAAGCATGACATCTGTATCCTGGCAGATGTTGTCTAATCTTTTTTTACAAGGATATAAATGCCACTTTCTTGCTAGGAAGTCTATTAGTCTGTCTTACTGTATGGCCCTCTCAGTACAGCAAGAAATTATTACCTTCTATTACAGTGCAACTTTTGCACTCTGTGTCAGTTCATATTTTTAAATGAAAATTAAAGAAATAAAGACAAGCATTTCCTTGCCTAATGTTGATATGAGTTGTCAGAACAACATTCTGTAGTTTGGTGCTGACTTGCAATTAGACTGTTTTGTGTGATCCCGTGCTGCATTTCTGCCACAAGTTCTTTTTAAATTTGCATGACATTTGAGGAAAGAAGATTCAGTGCCTTGAATTTTTCAGGAGCAGAATAAATGTAGTGTTACTTCAGAAAGCAAAATGCTTTTTATTTAAGTTATTTGAGCTATGTATTTAACTTCTCAGATTTTGCACATGTGGATTAATTTCTCTGAGCACTGTATTCAAATAAGGTAACTTCATCAGTTATTATGAGAAGGGAACTGAATTATACATATGAAGTCAGATCTTGGGTACATTGAGAGGATGAAGCAGTGTTAGTGGATGGTGTTTAAAGCCTGTTGTGGTAACAGTTCAGATGTATTTCTGGTAAACTCCATCACAGTAGAAGCTTGACACTGAAAACTAAATTCTACTACTTTAGTCTTATGCTCTGTTATGAGGTTTGATTTGGTTTGTTCTTTCATTTTGTTTTGTTTTGCCAGGCTACATTTCACAGCCCATTTAGTCAACTTGGACAGAGCCCAGAAGGATGTTCCTCTTACCTGTTTCCAAAAATCATGGGCTTCGCTAAGGTAAGAATGTTTGCACTCTATGTGGGATCGTCTGACCTTTGTGTGTTGGTATCCTCCAACTGTAAGAGCAAGTGGAGTCACAGCAAGACTCCTTTCTTTCTCTGAAGAAAGCTCCTGTTTGCAGCTTTTGAACCAAAGATCAAGAAATGTGATGACAGTGTCAGCACAGGCACTATAACAGAGCAGTGACCACTTCAAAAGCCATACTGTGAAACTGGCTAAGGTTGTTTTTTTTTCTCATGGCTTCCTCCACCTTCTTGAGACAATTTCTGTATGGCAAAAGGTTGTATCTTTTTTCCAACTATGGGATGGAATGATGTAAAAAAAAAAAAAGGTAAGTGCTCTCTTAAGAAATGTCTTGGTACACTGCCTTTCTCAGGCAAGGGAGCAAGTATTGTAGGGCTTCTGCCAGTCATGTGGGAAGCTTGTATTGGACCATTCCTCCAACTGTGAACATGAAGCAATCCACTTATATATTTACTTCCAGACCTCTTCTATTTCCTAATATGTTCTAACATATATTGGTCTTCTGTCCATACTCTTATTTGCTCCATCTACTCCAGAAACAAGGAAACTAAATTATAGTAACTACAAAAAGTGTGTTGGGAGTTTAACCCCAGCCAGCAGCTAAATAACGCACAGCCACTTGCTCATTTCCCACTCTGGGTGGGATGAGGAGGAGAAATGGAAGAAGATAAAACCTGGGGATTGAGATAAGAGCAGTTTGATAATTTAAGTAAAATATAGTAGTAATAGAAATAACAACAACAGTAGTCACAGGGAATAAAAAAGAGAGAAGGAGTAAAACTCTGGAAACACAAGTGATGTGCAGTACAATTGCTCACCACCTACTGACCAATGCCCAATCTTGTCTCGTGAGAGGAAGAAGAAAAGGGTACAAACTGAAACACAGGAAATTCCATCTAAACATTAAGAAATACCTTTATAGTGATGGTAATGATAAATGGGAACAAGTTGTGCAGGGATGCTTTGAAGTCTTCATCCTAGGGGAAGTGTACTTACCCTAGGGAAGATGTCCTCAGGTGTCCTTGAGGACACTTGAAACATGACAGGACACAGCCCTGGGCAGTCTCCTCCAGCTGACCCTCCTGGAAGAGGGGGGTTGAACTAAACGGTATGTGGATATCCCTTCTAACCTCATCTATTCTGTGCTCTTTTCAGAGGGCAGATATTAATGAGCAAGAGTAAAATAAATGTGGCTTGGAAGCTTATACTTTTTCTGTCTGATTGCTCAAGTCCTGTGTCTCATTGAATTGCTCTTTCTACTTTTCTTTATATAGGCAAAAGAAGTTTTGCTTTTCAATAGAAAGCTGACTGCAGCAGAAGCCTGTGCCCGGGGACTCGTGACTGAAGTCTTCCCTGAGAGCACTTTTCAGAAGGAAGTTTGGGCAAGATTAGAAGCTTATGCAGACCTCCCAAAAAATGTCAGTATTTTAAATTTTCCTCCACCTTGTAAGCCTCTAGCATTCCCAATCTTCCTGCCAAACTTATCTTGTTTCTTGCTCAGTTTCACTTTGTCCTTAATTGAAATAACAAGGCTCAATATATTTTCCTTTAAGCACAGATCTGTCCCTCTGCTACTGGGAATCAGATACCTCTTCTATCCTGGCTGAATCTAAGACAGTGCACTGTATACAGTGGCTGAAAAGCCTTAAAAACTAATTAATTCATCCACCTGCAGTCTCCGTGTGCACACCTTGGATGCCTCCTCTGAGATGTTTATTTTGGCAGTGATTTAGTTTTAAGAGCCTTACCACTGGGTCTACAATATTAATTGCACTCTGTGCTCTGTGGGTGCTCAAGATGATGCTGGGTGGTTTTACTTTTTGCTGAATTCAGTCATTCTGCTCACTAGTTTAGGTTTTGCAAAACTATGTGAGTCACAATGTATTACTCTGCATTGTACAAGAGGAGACACTCGTGCCAGCTGCTGATAAAGTAGGTTGCATTTGGCACTGCAAATAGTTGAACAGGTTTCACTTCTTATGCCCATCTCTCCTGATTATGGACTGCTGTTTCCTTTCCCTGACCCACCTCCACCTTATTAGCAGTCTTGGTGATCAAATGCAATAATTAATTCTGACAAAAAGGTGACAAAAAGCAGTGTTAATACAGTCTGGTTTGAATTCCAAAGTGTTTATTGTTCCGTTTTATGAAACAGTATAGAAAACAGAACTTCCTAATTTTCCTGTTTTTCTCCTCTAGACCTTGGCAGTGTCAAAGCAACTGTTACGAAGTATTGAAAAGGAGAAGCTCCATGCAGTCAACAGTAAAGAGTGTGAAGTCCTGAAGGAGAGATGGTTATCTGATGAATGTATAAATGCTATTGGCAGCTTCTTTCAGAAGAAAGCAAAACTCTAATCTTGACCGGGAAAATAATTCACCTTCTGGCAGTGGCTTAATCTGCCCTTACCATTAATAAACTTTCTCTTCAATAGTATGATTCTTAAACCTTTTGATGTGGTATATATCTGAGTACTGGGCTAAAACACAGTATTATGTGCCTTGGATCCATTATGGATATTCAGGTTGGGGTAAAAAAGGTTCATTACCTTACAGGCAGCAGTGATATTTCTAAATAATACTAAAGCAGATTGTTTTCCAAAAGAAGCAACGGATGCAATTGCACTGTGTTTTGATAGTTCTTCAGTACTTATCTTACTAGTGCTTCTTTTTATTCATCCATGGGGAAGGAAATACTATATTAATGAAGAAATAAATAGAAGTATTCAATTGCTGTTGTGCTGATTCTTACTCCTTCTGTTAAACATCCTCAGTGAGAGGGAAAGTAGTTCCTCAGGTTGTATTGATTTAATAGTCTTACAAAACTATTCACTTGGCTTACCTGAAGATTCTCAAAGATGTTTGTTGTGATTTTTAAGCTTCTAAACGTAACTTAAGTTTTTCTACCAATTGCTTCAGATTACCCAGAAAAAATCCCACCAAAGATAGTATAGCCTTTTGCTGTAGCTATTTTGGAGTTAAATTAACAAAATTACTAATTTTGAAGAGAAAATTTCTCCACTGTTGGTGGATGTCTTTTAGTAGAGGGTGTACCAGAGGACAGGGCAGGCTGCTGGAAGCTCATGCCAACAAAAGGAAATCATGGAGAAATAGCAGTTACTTGTCAAGAAAATGTCCTTTCAATGACAAGGAGCTGAAAATCGTGAAGAAACAAAGAAAATCTTTCATTTCAGAACTCTAGACTCTGATCTCAAGAGCAGTGACAGGGAGGAACAAAAAAGGGAACACAGGGAGGCATGTATATAGCAGCAGAGGTGCAGTGCGTGCCTGCAGGCACTGCAGAAGGATACTGGTATAAGTGCAGCAGAGGTGGATGTTGGTTTCTCATTTGGGTATGAGTGGCAGCAGCACCAGGACTGGGAGCTGCTGGAGCAGAGCAGCTCCTTGCCAGAAGCAAACTGCTTTGAGTGCCATCACTGTGCCTTGGTTGAGGCTTGTGGTGCTGTTGCTGCGGACAGGAGAGCCATTGAGCAAGGAGCCATGCTGAGGCAGCGGGTTGTCTGGTGGGGCCACGCTGGCTCTGGGCGGGCATTACCAGGGCACCCCAAGGTGTGAGGCTCCGTGCTGGCTACAAAATGGTGGCAGTTGTGTGAGGTGAGGAGGAGGCCAAGAGCTGTGGGCCTGACACAGGGCAGCCCCTGGGCTGGGGACTGGAGAGTACAAGATAACTTTGTCTTGCCAAGGCATTTGTGGCTCTCATGTCTCTTTTGTTGGTTGTTTTGTCACACTGCTCACATGTGCCAGAACTGCTTTCTGTGGGGTATTCATAGCACTGAGGTGGTGGCAAAATGGTGGTCATTGATCACATAGCCAGGGTTAAACATTTGTTTAATGTTTCATTAAGCATTTGTTCAGTCTTCTTAAAACTCTTTATTAATGATAACGTTTAGTAGATTTAGAAGTGCATGAGCTACGCCATCAAGTGTATTTTGTATGCTTTTATGTTTCTAACATTGAATGTTACAACTGAGTACAGCTCAGTTGTAAATATCCCCTAAAAACTCTGCTGTGTTAAAGTGCCCCTCTCTTGTTCCAGCTGAATGTGAACACTTCCATGAGCATAATGTAAAACACCTTGGATCTAAACATGGACTTCTAAAATTTTTCAAACAAGATAAAATTTATGATGAAAAACTCTAAACTTTGTCCATTCTTAAAAGGTTTTAGCACGTACAAACTCTCTTAGGTGCTTATGGTCAAACAGCCATGCATGTGTGTAATCTTGTAGAAGCTAAACCAAATACTTCCATTCACAAAGATTTCTTGCAGCTTTAGGTTTTCTCTTTCATTTGCAAGCGAGCAACCTTTAAAATTAACTGTGTTGCCTGTAATAGGTGAAGTGTTGTATCAATATGTTTTAGCCCGAAGTAGGTGGAATAGGTAACATGTACAGCTGAAAGCAGGTTTTATTGAGCATTTAACATGATAGCACTTTAATTAGTTCCAGTGGGACATACCTGTGATAGCAGTTCGGCACCTTCTCACAGAGAAGCTTACGCAGCACAAGATGAGGACTAACAGAACTGGCAGCAAAGCCTGCAGAGCTTTGCAGGGCAGTCAGTTTGGGGTTCGCAGAGGGCTTGAGCAAAAAGGCTAAGATTACTGCTGTCAAATTGTCTGAAATTTGGGGGTTAAAGCATAAATCTGTATGACTGAAAACTCAATAGCAGCTTGCCAGGTAGTACCTATTGTCTGGATCGAAGAGTGGGAGAGTCCCTCTTCTGACAGAAAACACCCAGGCTCTGTCCAGGCCTTCTCTCATTGCCACCCAAAGGTGATGTTGAGAGCTGGTAGGATGCTGATGGGGACCTCACGTCTATTAGTCTGCCACAGGTGGGTACAGGTGTCATTTGAAGGAATGCCTAGCTGCATGCAGAGGGTCAGTCACAGCGCTGCTGCAGAGGGGTTGCAGTGCGGTGTTTGTCCCTGTATGAGTCCTCCTGTTACTCCTCAGGAGTGCCCTGAGCTCTGCACTCTCAGCTGAGATGTTCTTTCTGGGACTTGCAAAGCTCACGGACCAGCACTTTTCGTGAGTCCAGAGTTTAGATGCACCTGTATTACGTTAGAGACATCATGTGCTAAGAATGTAAGTAAGGTTCGTAGGAAGATACCCTTTGTTAGAGTGGTTATTGTAGTGTTGAAAAGATTAATTTTTTCCTGGCACATAGTACTTTCTTCATGTGTCCTCAAAACCCTACTTCTTTTTTCCAACTACTGCAGTTAGTTTTACAGAAGTTATTTTTCCCTACCTAAAATCCTCATCTTGTTCAAATGCAGACACAACATGTGAGGTACGTTGTTAAAAGCCAAGTTCAGCTCATTGAAACTAACAGACAGATGATTGCAACAGTTTTCTGGGAAAAGATCAAAACGAAAAACGAGGTGATAATTTCCAAGAAGTGTTTTCACATGCACTACATCCCAAATTGTTTTGTTCTTTTGCAGAGCTCTTGTAGACTTTCAGCAGACCTATTGCTAGATTTGAGGTCATCTGAAAATAAGTGTAGCACAACAGAGGTGGACTTTGTTGGCCAAATAGATTAGGTATCCTGGTTTATTTTGCATTCCTTGCACTCATTCTAAAATGTTTCTCATATTTAAACAAAACTATTTTTCTTACTTCAGCTAATTATAAGTATCATTAAAGAAATAATGTTTTGTGCCTGGAAAAAGACACATAATGAAAGCAAAATTGCAGTGAGCAGGTAAAATAATGTTTTAATAATTACATCAACTTAAATTGAGTAGTTAATGTCACAGCCATCCAGCCAGGCTGAACAGGTGAGGTCAATGCATGCAAAGACATGTTGGCAATCTAGAATTAAATATCAACATGTAATTATCAGCTTATATGTTTCATAATTGGAGCACTCAGAGGGCTTTTGTTAATTGATGTAAATTTGTTTTTATTAAGGTTAAGGGAGAGCACCTGGGAGGTAACAAACATTATGTTCAAGTAAAAGCCTTTAGTCTCTTCTAGAGCATGTTATTTTGAACTGTATTTGCACACCCTGAGGATGCTTGTAGGTGTTCAAGTGCACAATAAATTAATTCCATTGTTAGTGAGTGCAGTGTGTTCAGCAGATTCTCTATATAGAATCATAGAATAGTTAGGGTCGGAAAGGACCTTAAGACCATCTAGTTCCAACGCCCTTGCCATGGGCAGGGACAAGAAGTAGTATAGTCCCTTCCAACCCAAACCATTCTATGATTTTTGTTTGGCTGTTTTTCTTTTATCAGTACTGGGCTTTCTCTTGGTAAGAACCAAATCAGTACTTTCAATTAAACCCTACATTTCTTATACGCCACCTGTTCTAATGTATAGGAAGTGTTTATGCGTATTGAAAACTGCAACCCAAACATTGAATAATTCACTTACATATCTTCCCTAAATGTCTATGTAGGCAAACTGATGATACCTCCAGTTTGTATCCCCCATGATAGTATATGTTCACTTTAATTAACCTTTTGTGATGTGTAGGGTTTCATATTTTTCACTCAGTAAAATATCTATTGCAAATGTATTTTTTTACCTGGCATTTTAGATAAAAGTAGTGCGACTAATCCTACAGATATGAAATAAACAATCCTTTACCTATTGTTATAGAAGTGGATTTAAAAACCTGGAAAAGATTTGCATGGATTCAAAAGTTAGAAATTAAAGTACTTACAGAAATTTGGTGGAGTCTGTAAGAACATACCTAAAAGAAGATAACAAAACAATCTGAAAGCTGTTCCAATTTGCATTGATTAAGGGGTATTTTTGCTGTCTCACAGCAGTGCTGAATATTGCTCTATTTCCTTTTGACATTTGAAGTGATTAGACTTGAGTGACATTTTAAAACTTCTTTTAAAAAGTACCTGAGTAACAAAAGGGCAGAAGCTAACCTCTGATCGTATTGTTCCATTGTCCCTGATCCTTTCTAACTTGGTGTGATTTTACCTTTCTTTTGTGATACAAGGACAGAATGTGAAATCTTTCACTAAGGTCTACTATTATACAAGGAGAAATAGCAGAAGGTACAGTTAAGTACATGCAGTTAGTGAAGAGAATTTCTTGGAAGTCTCCCTTCTCTGCACTAACAAAATAGAACAAAACATAGTTTGTATTTGTCAAGGGCAAACAGTACCTGATTTCCTTCATTAGTGTGTCTGGCTTAGTGTGTAGGTGAAGAGCAGTGAATGTAATTTAAAGTTTAGTAAGGTTTTTGTGCTGTTTTGCTGTGAAGCTGCCATAATCAATTCTAGGAAAGGTGATCTGGATTCAATCACAAGTGTAGAGTTACAGAATTGACTGAAACACTGCACTAAGCAGTAGTCACTGGGTTATCAATGTGAGAGGGCATAGGCTGGCATATGACGGGAGTTTATTCTGGTGTTGCTTTTGCTCAGTGTGTCCGTGAATGTTTTGGATGCCAAAAGAGAGTGTTGTATTATAAAGTATGTGGCTAACACCAAGTTTTAAGAATGTCTTGATGAGTTGGATTGTTCATGACCAACAGGCTGAATTTCAATAGCAAGAAGCACCTTTCCCCTCATGCTGCTAGTGCTGAATCTTCTTTTGGGGATTCTACTGGTGGTTAGACTATCTTCTAGTGATGCTGAAATTAGATACACTAAAACCTGACGTAATTGCTCTAAAGTTGTTACCTCAGAGCTATTTCAATAGCAACTATACTTTAGCAAAACCTGGTAGGTCAGCTGGAAAGAAGCAGGGAAACCCAGAAGGTGAGAGATACATAGTTTGTTACCTGTGTTTTGTTCTCTTGATCTATGCTAGTGCTTGCTTTGTTCTGCAGTTGGTGCATTGGGAAAGCAAAAATACGTACTGTGCTGTGAATCCAGTGGGAACAGCATGGGAAAGGCCCTCTGCCTGCCCCAGCCTCCCCTGGCCCTCGGAGCACAAGAAGATAAACTGGGGATGCACCTTCTTGTGGGAGTCCAGTTGGAAGTCTGTTACTCAGGACTGGTTTCAGTCTTTGGAGCTGAACATAGCTCATGTAGGCTACAAGGATGAATGTTCCCTTTGGGAACACCCATTTTCATGTAGAAAGTAAAGAGCAGAGGACTGAATTCTTTTAAATAAACCTCACGTTTTTACATTTCTTGACAATAGAGTGGATGAGTCGCACAGAAGATGGGTGATTCCATGACTCAGGTGACATTCAGCTTTAGATATTTTTAATAAAAATAGCAATGTTTGTGCTTCAGTGAGGGAAGTAGAGTTGATTTTCAGTTGCTTGTAGGCATTGAAAAATAATTTGAGCAGTTACTCCACATTTATTATATGCTTAGATCAAAATAGCTGCAAATTCCAAATGAATCTTCTGCTTTCCTCTCTTGTGACGTGGAGTATCAGCAACTGTACCCTTAGGTTACAGAGTACAATGATGGTCAAGATCTTTACTGGATTCAGCAGGGCAGAACACACAGGAATGAAAGAAATTGAAGAAAATAACGCATCTCTGAGAGTGAAAAGGTAAGTGATGGTTTGCCTAAGTATTTCAAAGCATGAAGTTAAAGCTGTAATCAATAGAAAATAATGGAGGATCTCATACCCAGACATGAAACCAAAATATTCCTCTCTCCTCCCTGACCCCCTATTTATTAGTCTTAACAAAAGGTATTCTTTTCAAAACAGGATAACCCCAAGTTAGGGTTCGATCTCTCTCCAGAAGGCTCTGGAAGGACACTGTTCTCTCAGCTGCTGGAAATGGAAGTAATGAGGTCTCTGAGTACATTCCATGAGAAGACCAAGACCTCACAGCTTCTCCCCCTGATGTCTGTCAGCAACAGTCTATTTCTTCAAAGCCCATGCATTGGTCAGCCAGGGCTACGTCCTTCTTCCTGTCTTCAGACAGCTTTTAAGTGACAAAACTTTCCAGCTGCTGTGCATGTGAGCAGAGCTGCTCAAAATGTGTTCAATACTGCTGAGGGATGGGCAGGTGCATAATGGAACACCCAGCATTGGCGGTTCAGCTGTGAGGGAAGTCAGAACATCCCACAGTGCTCCCATGAGCTCTGAGACACCCACAGCACAAGCCATATGCCTGGGAGGAGACTTTCCTCTTGCTCTCGGCTGAGCCAAGCTCTCATTCAGCTCTTCTAGCAACTTCAAAGTTACAGCCACCAAGTGCAGCTGCATCCTGCCCTTTCTGTACCATTGTATATGGACAATGTAGGACCAAAACCCCTCCAGAAAGAATTCAGTACTGAGTAAGCCTTTGTCTTGCCATGGCAAAGCTAAAATACATTGATACTGAAAAATATCGATGTCTTCAATTCCTACCCGTTTGTCAGTGAGTCTCATTCAGTGTTGCTGGTTTAGTGGAGTTTAAAAGTTAAGTCAGTGTTTTCTTACTGTTTAGAAGTGATGGGTAATACCTCAACAGAATCGAATACAACTGTGTTATAAAAAAAAAAAAAAATAAATAAAATCAAATTTCATTAATTTTATGCACCAGGACCTCAAGACATTTTGTAAGACCTGATAAAACAAGCTGGCACATAACTGTCTTCATAAGAGCTTATCCTTGCTACAGCCTTTTAGGAAATATTTGTAGAACTGTATTAAAATGTGGCATATAGACTGCATGTTAATTACAGATGTGTTACTTAGCATAAATATATTGAAACCATGTAGAAGTGGTGACACAGCTCAGATACAAGGTCTGGACCACATTCCAACTGCCTGAAATTGGTGTGGACTGAAAGTGTTTCGGACTCCAGTTGAATTACTTGTATTTACCTTGGTACAGATAGAATAACATGCAGAACAGCTTACTGATAACTTGGCTGTAGCCCAAGACCGAATAATGGGTGTGATGGTAAATCAAATAACATATGTGAATCATGGAATGGTTTGAGTTGGAATGGACCTTAAAGACCATCTAGTTCTAATCCCCTGCCATGGCGAGGGACACCTTCCAC
>JAVHNF010040253.1:0-11803 GCA_034783455.1 Micropsitta finschii
TGGCCTTGAACACTGCCAGGGATGGGGCAGCCACAGCTTCTCTGGGCACCCTGTGCCAGCACCTCAGCACCCTCACAAGGAGGAATCATCTCAATCAATGATTTTTCACCAGCTTTCCCCCCATCTGTGGCTCTAGAGTCTTATAAGAAAATACCCACTGCAAGGAAAGGACAGGGTAGGAAACATGTGTAGGGGGACAATGTACAATGTGATGCAGCACCCCAACTTCTCTTTTTCAGCTACATCATCCCACAGTGCTAACTCCAACACATCTTCCCTTCAAGGTGGAGACAAGCAAGCCATTAGGTGTCTTACCCTGATAAGACGCCCAGCACCAAGTTGAGCATGAAGAAAGAGCCAATGATGATGAGAGGGATGAAGTAAAGCCAGTTCCAGGTATTTCCTGCAGCATCGTTTGTCTGGAATCAAAGAAAAATGGAGAAAGAGAAACAGGTATTAATTCACACCAGAAACAAAGCACTATATGGAAACTGCGGGGCAGAGGGAATTCCTCTCACATTTCCAGAGGGCCGTCCACCACTGATGTCTGGTTAGTTCTGTTATGTTCACCAGATGAAATGCCATCAAAAGAGCTGGTGAACCAAGCTGACTGTCCCACCATTCACAACACAACTTGTCACCCATTCCAGTGAGAAGATTCCTCTATTCCTACAGCTCCAGGCTGCTCCTGCTGCAGGGCCAAAACATGCTTTGAAGAAACCTGCCTTTGGTGAGACTCTGGACACCAGCCTGCTCCCTTCCCACCTCAACTCTGCGTTCCCATGTGCTGCCCATCAATGTCATATTCACATCTGAACTGAGACCCGCAACAAAGGGAGGGAACCCACGGCCCTGCATTAATCTGTGCTGCAATTAAGGCAGAGTGTGGCTCCGTGCCCAGAATCTGTGCACGCACAGAGCAGAAGACAAGAAGTCTGCAAGGAAAAGAGGCATCTTTAGAGTGACTGCAATTCTACATCTACTGACTCAGCACTTTGGGCTTCTGTCATCAAACCCTGTCTGAGGCTCCCTGAGTAAGCTGCAGCCTCGGTGGAGGGGAGGGAAAGGAGGTTTAGTGTATGACAAAGTTTCTTTATTCATCAACCACAAGGGAGCTCTTTAAGGAAGTGCTGAAATGTAAAATGCCACGTTGCCATTTACTGAAGCCGAGTGCTGAGGAAAATGCAAATTCTCCTCTTGTGAGTGAAGAATGCAGCAATTTGAGAAACTGTTGGGTGGAAGGGAGAGGAAAAGGGAAGCAAAAAGAAAAGATAAGACCCAAAGACATTCTGTTCCTCCTTCTTCCTCCTGAAGACAGTAAAGAACAGCAGGAACACCGAGCTCACCTACCTGCCCTATCACAGAGGCTGGCAGAGACCACAGAGAAGTGCTCTCAGACACCAGCTTGCAGAAAATGCATTAATTCTAACTGCTGTGAGTGCCTTTTGCTTATTATCTGTTGTGCTTTGGGGTCATTATTCCCAACCATATTTGCAAGGGTAATTTTGCTTGCAGAAGGATTCACAGAAAGAAGTGTTTGAAACGGGCTTTATTTCAACCAAGAGTGCACTTGATGCCACCTCAAAAAGAGTAGAAGTCACCTAACAAACAACGAAAACCAACGTGTGACATGGGTGACCGATGTCATAGCATTACTTACAGGTTATAACATCTATAGCACTGATGCAAGTAAATACTTTTTGTGACATCTTTTAATATTATGCATATCTGCACCAATTCTTCCTCAAGGAACGTGCTCTGGATCAAACTCACAACAGGCATTGCTCCAAACAGCACAAAATCTACAGAAATATCTGTGTCAGTTGATTAATGACTCACCTGAGAGGAACAGGGACTCACCAACCTCATCACAAACCACCCTTGCTAAAGGCAAAACCAGCATGACAGATACATGAATCCGAAGGGAAAACAGGCCGGGAAGTAAGAGCAGAAAGACAGGGAAAACTGCACAGCACAACCTCTCATGGTTTTTTAATGCCTTTTTGCAATACCTGTCATTCTACCCAAGCTGTGCTACTTCTGCATTCTCTGTTTTGTCTTTCCATTCCCCCCTCTCTGCCTTTAGCTATTTCCTTTCCTTGTTCTCCTACACCACATCCCTATGATGGATTCAGAGGAAACAAGGATGCTCGTCCTCAGTGCCTTTTTCTCCAACACGTGGGGAAAGTGCCTGGTTCAGCTCCAGCCTCTCTCCTGAGGTTACCAGAGCAAAAGCCATGTTTTCAGATTTAGAAGCTGTTCTTCAATTCCCGTTTTGTTGCCAGAGGTGGCAGCTCTCACGTCTTCACTTGGAGTAAGCGCATCCCAATCCGCCAGGCTGGGATCTGCCATCAGCCAGGCAAGGGGGGCTTGAAACCCAACACACAAAGAAGAGCTGGAGGAAGGGAACAGATGGGAAAAGGGAAACCACATAAACATGCGAAGAGAGTGCAGCGGGTTCATTGCTGCCAAATGATCATTTATCGTTTATTTATTCATTTGAAGCCCAAACTTGGCGACAGATCCACGATTCCATGCCACGATCAAAGCCCTTAGAAATGAAATGTGTTGAAATACAACTAATTAACCACCCTTCTCTCAGTGTTTGCTAGACTGTTTTATGCTCAGGGCAAGAAAAGGCCTTGCTCTGTTTGCTCTGCCTCACACACAGGGATCCAAGACAAACCAGAGGGCAAAACACCAGACAAAAGGGTCAACAGAAAAGCTCTCCTGGTAAAGCAGAGCCTTCCCGGATGTGCAGCATCTTTCCCAATGCTCCCAAGCATGTTCCAACCCCATCATAGTTTATGGCACAGGTTCTGCCATGGTGAGATGCTTTAATGAATCAATCCCATTTGCTGCCAGGAAAACTGAATTCCTCTCTTCCAAGGAAAGCCTGGATTCCCACAGCACCTCTGGCTGTGCTGAGCAGAGGCTGCAGCCCTCTGCCTACGGAGCCACTGAGGCTTGGGCTGTGGCCTGGCTCCAGGCTTGCTCATTAAGCAGGATGAGCCAGGAGATCAAATCGATGTCTATGTACAGCGTGTTACACTGCTGTACCGCCTGGCTGACTGTCAGTGCGACCTGATCCTAACCACAGGGAAGGAGGAGAAATGAAACACTTGTCCTGATGCGCCAGAATTCCATCCACACACAGTAATAGCTTATGGGAGAGCTCTCTCACTGCCCAGGAGCTGAGGAACCCACAAGTCACTAACAGCTACTGGGCTCTTCAGAAGCACCCCCTGAACAAAAATTCCCCCATGGAGCTGAAGCCTTGCTCCAGGAGTGTCCCAGTACAGTACCTCGGGCACATAAAGCCCTTATGAACAGTCCAGCCCTGGAATGCTCTTCCCAAAAAGCCCAGCAGCCACTGCTCCCTCTGCCTAACCACTGCTCAAGTCCAAGCTGCTTCCACCCCTGACCTGGCACTTGTGCCAAGATGCACCCACTGTGCCTGTTCACAGCCGAGGCCTCCCTTTCCCTTCTTGGGGGTTGGAACTAGATGATCTCTAAGGTCCCTTCTAGCCCAAACCATTCCATGATTTTGGTTTTGGGGGTGGGTTTTTTGTTTGCTAAAAGCCTAGATCCCCAACAGCATCCTTCCAGCCTCCTCCGTGTGACTGCTTCATCATCCACCCTGGGTACCCCTACTCAGCAGGAGCACTCAAGTCACAGCTGGATGCCAAAGGACAAACCTTTATACACTGACACAGTGCACAGTTGCCTTTAAGCACCTTCATGCAGCACCAAGCACACTGCCAGCATCTCCAAGCAGTGACAGCACAGCCACCTCTCTGCAGACACAGATAGGGAAGTGAGCACTGTGGTCTGTAACAAACAGAGAAGCCAGAAGGCTCCTGTCACACAGGGAGATTGATGCCCTGAGCTCCAATACAGCCCAAGAGAACTGAGTGTCCTCCAGCAAAGCGCAAGATACTTCCCACAACCAAACCTTTTGTGACTTGTCCAACACCACAGAAAGGCCAGTATTAATTCTCACTTCAGCCTCCCGGACACAGGGAGCTCTTAGGCCACTGCTTCATTATATTAACAAGATGGCAGCTGCTTCAAATTTTTAATTCATTTAAAGATATGTTTTGAAACAATTGACTTGAAAGCAGCCTACTGCTGCTTGCAATGTGCTGCAGAGACCAGAAATGCTTTTATATTACCTTTCAGCTTCCCTGGCCACAGCCCATGTTCTGAGGCTTGGGGAGAGGCAAAGCCCTTATGCCTGACTACCCTGAAATGAGTTTCTCTGTTGCTGGAGCCTCTTGCAGTTCTGCTCCAGTCACCCCATCCCCTCATCATTAAGTGGTCTGTGAAGCCCTCCTTGCTCCAGCATCTTTCTCCCAGCTCGTCCCCATCCTGGCAGCACCACAACAGCTCTCCCAGGACCCTGCCTACTTCCAGCTCAGTGTTCCCAGCACTGGGGCATCACCAGGGAGCCTCACGGCCAAATCCCATATGCTGCTGACTTCAAACGGGGCTGGTCAAAGGGGGCAGGAGCTAGCTTGGTAGAGGAAGGAGCATGCGAATACTCCTCAGCACTTCCTTGCCAGGGAGGCTTCCATCAGCGGTGTGCAGATACTGGGTTAACGATGACAGCCTCTGCAGAAGAAGCCCCAGCAGTCCCCAGGAAGTGAAGCCTGGGCAGTTTCTTTCTTGATCATGGCTTGCATCAACGATGAGCTCCTGGTTCTGGAATCCCAAAATAACAAGCACACAATTCAAGTGGAATTTGGTTTACACAGGCAGGTGACTGCTTCTGGTCAATGCGTAGCAAATCAGGTTTCAGGGGCTTTCCAGGCTGCAAATTAGAGCAAGCGAAACACAGAATAATCCCCAAAATCCTGCCCCCCTCTTTTCCCTAAGCAGACAGCTCAGCTGCCCACAACTTTCTACCCTCTCCAGCTTCTGTAATACAACCGAAATCTATATTTCACATAGGAAAAGAACAGGAGATTGCCACATACCAAGGCACGTGTGCCACCTGCAGTGCCCAGCACACTGGCATACTAAGGCCATGCCCCAGTGGTGAAGCTGAGACCTGGTGGATCTGCAGTCCAAAGCTGACAGCTCTCCTAGCTGGTGCACACAGAAGACCTGCAGCCCTTCTGCAATACCCACAATCCTCTTCAGCACATGCCAAGGGCCAAGGGGCACCACATGTTTAAATCATAGAATAGTTTGGGTTGGAAAGGACCTTAAGATCATCCAGTTCCAACCCCCTGCCATGGGCAGGGGCACCTCACACTAAACCATTCCACCCAAGGCTCTGTCCAACCTGGCCTTGAACACTGCCAGGGGTGGAGCATTCACAACTTCTCATACAGTCAGAATCATGGAATGGTTTGGGTTGGAAGGGACCTTAAAGCTCACCCAGTTCCAACCTCCCTGCCATAGGCAGAGATATCTTCCACTAGAGCAGGTTGCTCAAAGCCCTGTCCATCCTGGCCTTGAACACTGCCAGGGATGCAGCAATTCATAATTTCCTTAGCCAAAGTCATCAGTCTTTACCCTGGTGTCAAGTCAGAATCATGAGATATTTCAGGAGTAATGATCAGAATCCTTCTTTCATCACTGATATTAGCATATGGATTAATCTCAAAAGTCTTGTGAACTTCAACAGATCTTTCAGCAAAACTGAATGGGACCTGAAATTTCTTATTGAGTCTCTGAAAACCTAATCTTGTACTTATACTTTCATAGTAAATTAGAGTATCAGTAAGAAAATCATAGTAGAAAGTGACAGGAGTGGACCCTTACACATCATATCAATTTCTGTGTTGGGCTTACTGTCCAGATGGACCTACTGGTTACTGCTAGAAGATGATAAGTCAGTTTGAAGCCCACAGCTCACATCTTCTGATGCAGGTGCAGTAGCCACAAGTATTTAGCACAGGTTATAGAGCTTCCATGCAGAACAGAAATGAAACTTGGTGGCCAGGTGAATTTCACTGGGTTTGTGGTAAATAACTGTTCTTTCCTGTAAATCTGCTCTGATTCAGCAAATGCCTGAGAATTTATTTCGGTATCTGAATGATATGCTGCCTTTTTAGATAGGGCAACAAGTATGACTTTATTGTAGCTACTGTATTAATGGAATAATCTTTTGTTTTCTTGATGCTTTAAGGATTGTGTATTTTTAAAGGCTTTTCTAGTTTAGTTTGATTGTTGTTTCCTGCTAAAATTCAGAAAATGCTTAAATGGATCATCAGAAATACAGGAATTTCTTTTAAATTCCTTGTCATAGAATCATAGAATGGTTTGGGTTGGAAAGGATCTTAAGGTCATCTAGTTCCAACCCCCCTGCCATGGACAGGGATGCCTCACTGTAGACCATGTCCTCAGTAATAGATCTATCTGCCTTTGTCTGCTGCACAAATAATAAACATTCATTTAGCAGTGCTCGCCTACACATTTCCTTTAGGAATAATGAAACAATCTCAAAACTTTGGATAAAATCCAACAGATAGCTTTGCCTTTGTTGTTTCTTTTACACTTTTTTTTCTGGATTTCTTCCTCTGGTGGCAAGAAATCCAGAGAAAAAGATGTAAAAGAAATAACAATCAGCAGACAGGATACACTGAAGGTATGAAATAATAGGCAATTTGACTGAATTAATGACTGGAAAATTGTCCCACTGAATGCAAGGACCATTGCTGAATTTAGAGCCTGTAAAAGATGAGGTTGTTTTCCTCTTAATAGAGTGTGAAAGAGTAGTATGGTAAGTGCTTCTTAAGCTGTTTTAGCTTTATTTTTTCTGTATTGCCATCAGGCACTGGACAAGCATAACATTATTTCCTTTTTAATGTGGACAGTGTGCAGAAGGGTCAGAGTTCCCTTTCCCTAAGCCTTTTAATTGCTGTAATTTCCTTGATTCAGTGCAGCAGCTCTTAATTTGCCTTAAGCCGAGTGAAAGGAAAATCCTCACTTGGTTTGTTGGTGTTTGGATTTTTAAGAAAGGACACTTCAATTGTACCCATGTTTCAGTAATGCTATATAAAAGTAGTACATCACTGCAGTTGCACTTTTAGTGTTCCTTCTATGGAAATGCACTACATACCCCAGCGCATTACAAAAGAATTGCATTTGTTTTTCTTCCAGTTGCCTTGGGTTCTAAATCTATTTCACAGCTACAGGGAACTAGGAATTTGGAATAGGAACTTGGAATAGGAACTTGGAATCAATTTGGAATAGGATTTTGTTATATTTGGGAAGAGCAGACAGATAAGTATATGGACTAAGGGAAATAGTCTAATGTGTTTATTTAACATTCAGTAATAATTATAGCTTCTACAAACAGCAGTAAAATCCATCTGCAGTCACTATAACTATTGGTTAATGTGGTGTGAATTGAGTCATACACCTTCATAACTCAGACAAAAATCCTGGTGCTAACAAGAATCTTATTCCAAGTTACTGTTCAGAAGTGCTCTGCCTGTTTAAAGAACATGAAGAATTTTCGATCCAGTCTGAGCTCTTCCTCCAGGAAGATAAGTGATATCATTCTGGAACTGAGAGGCTCAGATTCTGTATTGATTTAGGACCTAAAAATACACAGTTATATTGTTAGAGAGATATGGGGTGATGCTGAAGCACTATGATGAGCTGTTTGTTCATTGTAGGAGACCAACTGGAGATAAATAGATTTTGAATAAATCGTTTGAGACTGTCTAAGTCACAGAACTCTGAAGAGTCTCAGGTCAAACTTTTTCTGACATTTATGAATTAGGCATGTGAAAAGAGGTTGGATTTCTTTTCATTGCATCCAAATTGGACAAGGAAACTCATCAGAGACAGTTTTTCTAGTGGGATCAGAAGAGTACTTCTAATGCTTAAGTTTCAGGTCAAGGTGACCTAGGCTCTGGCTGTAGTTATGATGTGTCATAAACAAGAAAATCCCAACAGGCTTAAGAAAAGTCTGATCTAGTTCTCAGTCCCTAACTTCTGTCGTATTATTAAGGTACTGGAGCCATACACAAATCATAAAGAAACCACGTTGACTCAAATTCCATTGAAAACTCAGAATATCCTTTCCTTTGAAAGCATATCACATGTCTGGGGTTTCATCCATTTCTGTTATGGGCAGAAGAAAGAAAAGTAAAACTCTGGAATTTTCAGTGCTGTTACTTCTCTGCAGAGCTGTTCTGGAAACAAGCTTATTAAAATACAATCTGTCTTCACCCTTAATCTAGAGGCATAGCCTTCTAAGTCAAGTACTTTGTCATTTCAGTCAGCAAAAAGGGGACCTTTATTGTAATTGTGTCTTTATTACATACCAAAACCACTATACTCACAACAGAGGGTCAGGAGTGCTGAGATGTGCACAAAACCAACACTTATGCTCTCTTAGAGTATTGCTAGAAAGGAGACTTGCTGTCATTTAGATCAAATACTTGAGTAAGATTATCTCTGAGTGATATTTATACCAGGAGCATTACAGTCTCTCAAAGTCAGACACCGGATGTGTTCTTCCTGACGTGTTTTACCTCTGCTCACATTGTGTACATAAAAATAGGATTTTACGGGATAAAGATAATTTAAAAAATCAGGTCTGCAGACTATTCTTGGGAAAATGAAGTACCAACAGAAGTAATTCAGTCTAATTAGATCTGGGGAGGAGTGCTGTATGGAAATCTAAACACTGTTTAAATAATCATGATAGTCTGGGACTTAGAGAGTCTGTATTTGTGTGAATTGTTTTTTTTCCCAGTGTTCAGAATAATCCAATCATCCCCTGTTCCAGGAATAATTGAAACTTTGAGCTGATTAACTAATTTTAGAATTTCTTTTTCGATTTCTTAGCATTTTTACTGGTAAAAGCAGCCATCTATTAGGCTAAAGTTTCCTCTGCCAATATTTTGATTGACATAGGTTTTCCTAATGGCTGATTAATTGGTAACTGTGCTTGGTAAAATAACAAATTAGATGTTTGGGTTGCTGAGCAATTGTGCACTGTAGAAGAGGGCTGTCCTGTACATTTCCTGAAGGCCTATGAAATTGTACCTCATGCTTTAATGGAGGAAAAGCATTTACAGTTTGACTCCAGTGCATTTGAAGCTTAAAAATTACAATAATGGAATAGTTACAGCGTCCTCAGTCATCCTGCTCCTCCTACGAGCATGAAAAAGTAAAGTTAGAAGGATGTATTTCCTGTTTCTATTCCCTTCTGGGCCCCTGATGGGGATACCTTGTCTCTTGGGGTGGAAATGGCTTCTATTCCCATTAAAGAAGGGCTAAATGCCTCCTGGAGAACAAGTTCCCAAAATGGACATGGACAAGAAGGTGGCTTCCCACAGTGAGGAATGAGCATTCTTGTGGGTAGTCCCTGTATATTAAAGGATGGTAGACTGCTAAACATGCCCAGAAAATTCCACATAAATTCCTCCTTCATAGCTTGTCCCTGTGTCCATGCTTGTATACTGAAGGTTTTGCATATAACACAGGGTACAGTGATCAAACATCAAACAGCAGTGTCTGCCTAGTAGCTCAAGTTCAAGTTGCATCTTTCTTTTCCTCATGTTCTATCTGCTCTCTGTACACTAAATCATGGTCTCCTGCAAGTAATTTTCCATCATGTGGGTTTTTATGCTCTAATTGGTTAACATACATGAAATATACATATAAGCTGGAATCATTAACATCACTCTGTTCTGTTCTTGCTCTATCCATCTCTTTAATGTTATATATGGATGGTTCTCATTCTCCACATCCTTCTCCATAGTATACCACAGGTACCTTGTGTTAGATTTCCATTGGTCTTTTGATGAACTACAGACAGCTTGCTCATTAATCCTTTATCTAAGAGTTCATCAGTCATGCTTTTCAGCCCTTCGTTACTTCAATAGCACAGCTACAGTCATTACATGTCACGTCTTTCAAACCTTCAGAGCCATGCTTCTGTGTCTGTCTGGAATTCAGAGTGAAGTGAGATTTTGGCTGTCTAGGACTCAGGCTGTAATGCGCGAACCTGGAGGATATTCACTGTGATTATAGTTACAGACATCTATTATTTTGGGGGTTGAGTGAGAAGCAAATCAGTGAGACTCCACTGTTCAGCTCTTGTTCCCCAGGGCAGTGTTCCAAAATCATAGTCCATCCCTTGATACACGTTTCCACTCTTGAAGTCCAGTTGTGTATTTCAAATGAATTTTTCAAGCTTAATTTGGATTCAGTCCTTGCTGTCTTTCATAAAGAATCAGATTGCACTCCTCTAAAAGACTATTCCATGCAGGTCCTTGCATTAATATGCAAATGAAATGGTAACTGTAAAAATACACCTTTATCAATCATGTAATTTAATGTTCTAAGAATTCTGAGTTGTTGAATAAAATTGTAATTCACTTGGACTTAACAAAAACATCACAATAAATTCTCACCCATTCAATAAACCAGCCGTTTTCTCAAATGTCGTTAAGCCATCAGTTAAACCATAGTTAAACCCCCATGAATGCCTTCTGCTTCTCAAACAAATCGCTGCCCATAATTAATTAAGTGGAATGAGGCAAATGGAAAAATTTAAACAACCAGGAAACTTATTTCTTCACCTAATGCAACCATACAAGTAATGCTGTTTCAACAGCATTCCTTTCAGATTCATGTTAACTGGAAATTGTAGCAAGGCATGGTAGTATGACAGTCCCCATGTTTTAATGTCCTGCTTTTTCGGGCTCTCTCAGACCTATGTAATATAAATCTTTTCATTGCTGTCATATCACTCCTACCTTATTCTAAATCCTATTCTCATCCTTTTCCTTATGCTATGTAGGCAGAAGATAATCTCATTTTATTTGGTAAACCTCTAAGTTTTGTTTAGGAAAACTCAGGGATGAGCTGCTGCTCTTAATGAGAGGGAGCAGAGTGAGCTTTGGAATAATCCCATTTAGTGACAGTCTGTGAAGGAGGTTAATGTATTTTTTTAATAGGACTTTCCCAATATTTGGTTTATTGTGCTTGCAGTAAGTACTGTTCTTTACCTCTTTTATCTCCTAACTGAAAGCCTATGAGACTTCTTTCCATGACACCATTTTTAAAGTGATGTATTGATTTATTTTCATTGATCTCACTGCACACTGTTTAAGGAATTGATGTTGCCATTCAGCAACATGGCACAATCTTGTTCTCCCTCAAGTCAATGCAAAATGGGTCAAACCTTGAACCACCACACTCCATCCTGAATAGTTTTCAGTGTCACTCAAGGAGAACAGACTTCTTGGTCAAAGTAGAGGATTTAGCAGCCTCAATAAAAAACATTATTGCTGATCGATGGGGGGATAAACTTGGAACTGATATTGTTAAAAGCATTATCCAAGGTGCCTTGTAGGAGTAAGCAGTGCTCAGGCAGCAGGGTGAGAATGCAGAGACAATGAGCAGAGCTGACTCAAATATTACCTGTACAAACTGATTGAACACAACTTTCAGGCCATATTATGAGCTACAGGAGCCCAGCTTTGGCATCACAGCATCTCATAAGCATGGTCTATAGAGGGTGATCCGAGGTGCCTAACTTAGTTACATAAAATCTGCATACAGTAAGTAGAAGTGTTGAGTAGGGAACTCAGTTTTTCTGTGCTAAGCAGGGAGCTTGGCCAAATGCATCCTTAATGGAGCTCCATTACAGAGCATGGCAACACCCTTACGGTGGATTAGGTTCAATCACTCTGCCTTTCCCTGCATTGTTACTTTTTCAGTCAAAGCCAACCTGGAATCACTGATAACAGTCAGGACAGCTCATCTGCCACTGCATTCCCAAGCCTCCAGTTGACCAACTTCTTTCTCCCAGGCCTTAACCTTC
>JAVHNF010040285.1:15862-25952 GCA_034783455.1 Micropsitta finschii
CATGTTACTGACTAAGAATTAAAAAAAAAAAAAAACAACAAAAAACAAACCACAAAAAAAAAAAAAGAAAACACCACTTCTATGGTTGGAAAACTACTACATTATAACTTTGGTTTCAGTACGGTGCTTAATTTTGGAGTTATATTTACAGTAACTTAAAGACAAAAATCAGCACTTCTAATGTAAAATAACCAAGCCATTTTAAAAACACTCCACCTTTCAAGTCTCTGTGCATCATAAGAAGCAATGAGAACAAGCTTAATTCTGCAGATCACCTTTAAAGTTACTAACAAAACCCAAAATGTTTTGTTTTATACCTGTATGCAACCTTCTGTTTTAGAGCATGACAAAACATCTTACTTTAGAAAACTAAGTGTTTAGCTCAGCAGATCCATAGATTACGAGGTCAGATGAGTTTCACTATCTCAAATGAGGATATTGAGAAGCTTTTCTTTTGTAAGATTTCTGTATCACTAAAACGCACAGATGAAAGACTATGAAGGATGAAAAGCACATTTAACCTGCATCAATATTATGATGTATAGTCACGAGCAACAGGGCTTTTCCTACAGATTCAGTACTAGGAACAGCAGCAAGTGTTCAGCTGACCTACTGTCAACTGCAAGGAAAAAAAAAGTGAAGCCCTCAAACCTTAGTAAAAATCTTAGGCAAAAGTCTTTAAATTGTGCAATTCCTTCAGACAAGCAAGATACTGTACTACTGGATTTGCCTCCTGCTCTTCTCTGCCCAATTAAACAAGACCCCTACTTCAGTGTTAAAGCTAGATCCTGCTGGAAATAAAAAAAACCAAAACACTGTAGAGGATATTCCATTCATCAAAATAAAATCAAATATTTTAAATGCCTTTACTCTTCCACAGTCATCAAAACCTGCCAGAAAGAATGCAACAGGAACCTTCCGGTAATCTGAACTCTTCAGCAGAAAAGCAGATTTACCAAAACATTAATCTACACAGCCATCTTTTTAGATCAGATCTTCTAAGCATGATTAATTTCAACAAGTTCAAAATACTGCTATTTGGTTTTGTTTTAAATCAAGAGCTATTTCTGATTTACAGTCAAACGTTGTAAGTATTTTCAATTTTTAATCCATTACATTTAGTTTTACTTTCCAGTCTATCTGGGAATTGTCTGGAGCCCAACACATCAAGATGCAACTGTTATCCATGTAGGTATCTGATTTTTGTATGCTAGCTGCCATTTTCTGTAGCAGTGTCTGTTAGAAGTTTTACAGAATTGTAATGTTCTCCTAATCCATAGGCATGTCTCATATACCTGGGGGAAAAAAAAAATAAAATTTACAGAATTAGTGTTCAGTTTAACTGAAAGTCTATGTCGTGAAAAATGTTAACAGCGCTGGAAGATAGCTTAGACAAATTCAAGTTTTAGCACAGAAAATACAGGGTCATGAAATAGAAGAGTATTAATAGTTTCAAATTCTGGTGACTTCCAGGTACAGATCGACATGAACTTTAAAGAGGGGAAGGAAAAAAAAAAAAAAAAAATTCCTGCATCTTCCATCATTTTCACTACTATTTTGTAATTATGTAAGAGATAAGATACCCTTGTATCATTTCATAAAGCAGTGACTATATCACACTACAGACTGATTGTCAGCATTCTAAGAACTCTAATTACAAGTATCTTAAAACTTAGTATTTTTGAACTGTGTCAATCACAAACATAATTTCTGACCTGCAAGATCATTATTCAAGCAACATTTCAATATCAGATGTATAATAGCAAATAAAAGAGCAGTTGAGAATCAAAGCTGAGCCCTCTGTATAGAAAAAAGTGCAGTAATTTTTAAAATTACATACTTACACAAGTATTATTGGTTTCCCTGAATATTCTTCACCAACGATAATGGGAGGGGAATCCATTTGCACAACTTCAATAGGTGTTTGCAAAATGTGCGACAAAGCCCTTAGCTTCAAGGCATAAAAGCAATTCAATAATAGGATTAAATCCAATGCAGGGAGGAGAGAGGAAGACATGACATTTAGTTTTAGGCGACATGAACTCAGGCATAACATTTCAAATATTGCTAGAAAATACACTTTACTAAAATAAGCAAAATTATTTTAATTTTTTAAACTTTAATTGAGAACAGGTTACTTTAATCATTGTTTTGATGATAAAACACAGGTAACATTAGGCTAACTTCAGCAAATTGGTAACTACTCTTTCATAAAAGAATAAATAAGACAAACTAAAATAAATACTTAATTTCTCAAGCTCAAGTTCTGGTTTCTATTACAAGAAATAACATTGCTCTATTCTAGTCAGCCTTGTTACTATCTAAGTTTGCATGATAAAAGTCTTTCTCCTTAGAAAGTCTTCTCCCACTTATACTGCCAGTCTTTCTGACGACATTTAGAAGTACTAAATTCATTAACTTTCATTTTGACAAATACATCAGAACAGTGATGCACCCTGAGAAAAGCAGAAACAATTTATAACCATAGGAAAAAGTTCCGGATAAACAGTTTATGACTATGTTCCCCTTATGCCTTTGGGTATTCTTTCTTATGAAGCCCTTTCTTGAAGGCATATTCACCCACTTCAGAATTTCACAAATAAAAATGATCAATACAATACTTACTTCCAGCTGACCACCCCATGCAGCTGTATTTGCTATGTCATCACAGTATTTTTCAAATTCTTCTGCAGAGAAAGAAAAGGCAACTTTTAGTCCTTGGTTAAGAACAAGCAACTGAGGAAAAGTACTGATTCTATAATGAAGAACTAGAACCTAAAAATCCCAAATACATCATACAGGAAAACATCTATGTTCACTGAAGAGAAGGAAAAAAAAAAACACCAGAGGCCAAAAAAAAATCCACCCATTAACTGGTTTAAGGGAAAAAAAAAGAAACAAAAATGAAAACGGAAGACTGAAGACGGGAATAAAAACAATTATGTACAAGAAGCACAGATTTATATTTTTGATTTTTTATTCAGAGAACTGCTATCAAGCATGAAATTACATACACTCTTATTCCTGTTAAGTTTCAGAGAGTGCTGTTTTGCGATTTTAGATAAGAATGGGATGGCAAGTAGTACACTAAGCTGTTAAGTTACCTAGGTGTTAGGTATGTTTATAAAAATCTACTTCAACAGGTTTTTAAATTAGCTGCCTTGTTTTTAACCTCTGAGGTATTTATTCCCAATAGCTTCTTTGTTAACAGAAAAACAGTCCTTTTACAAATCATGTTCTACTGGAACTGAGCTTTCAAATTTATAAATTACAACCCGTCAGGCTTCTGAATCCTACGAACAGATTCTGATGAAGAAAGAACAGATTCTCTGAAGACTGCTCAGAACTGTTTTTCATATATTCCCCCTAAAACAGACTTATGAGACATAAGAAAAACACAACTTTCTGCTGCTTTGCAGCAACTTTATTCAGCCTTCTCTTGTGGAACATTTATCCTGTGACAATTATCTCTGTCAACATGGGAAAAGATGTCTCCTACTTCACAACAGCCCCCAGTCACCAAATGAAATCCAGAGCTATAACTACTAAATGAATGCAGCAAGAAGTTCGAAACAATGTATAAAGTTATTTACATGGTGTTCCAGACAGGGAATATGAATAACATGAATGAATAAATCATCTATCGCTCAAGTAAGTAGTACATAAATTCCATTTAACTACATTTACTCAGCCTACACCACTGCTCCACACTAAATGTTTTTATATTTTTCAGTTTAGTCTGTTTATAAGGCCCCAAAAGACCTAGCATAAACACTGAAAATAAAGGGTAGAATAATGAAAAGCATCTAAGCAAATTGTTAAGCAGATTTAACAGCTCAGTTTTAACAGCTTTCCTATGTAAACTGAAAACACCAGTATGAAACTGACAAAAAAATCATCCCTAACCTGGTTAGTTGTTAACAAGCTGTTTATAACAACTTCAGTCACATCCCAGAACATGATTACCATCTAGTAATCAGCATTTTTTGTATTGTTTTTAATGAGGAATAATGTTTTGCTAGATTACTGTAAAGAAAAAAAATACAAAGATTATTAAAAAATAATTACAAAAATTCAGGTGTACCAAGTATCGCAGTAGATCATAGTTCTGTGTTCCAGAGAACACAGCTGAACCAACAAAGAAACAAAATTCAAGAACAAACCATAATGGGTTAATCCCATTTCAGCTGTAACTGACATAGATATTTATCATAAATAACTGTAACAGTTTTTAAAGTCTCTTATTCCCCAAGTCTTACCTCTACTATACATATCTCCGGTACTAGGATTTGTAAGAAATGGCAGGAAGTCATCGAAGTGACTCTGCATATACTTTGCTGTTTGATTCCTCAGAGTTGCAACAGTCCAAGAATTTTGTTGATCCTTGAGCTGATCTTCAATAGCTCTGTACATGCAGTGGCCATCTGAAGGGATCTGCTTAATCTCCAAGTGCCTTGCTGCTAACAGGGAAGCAAGTTTCTGACTTTCAAGATGTCTAGCACCTGTTAAGTTTGCTATCTCAGCTTCAGCTATCCTTTCTTCTCTTTCTTTCTCCAAGGCAGCTTTTTTCTCCTTAGATTTAAAACACACACACACATGTTAATATTTAGAAGACACCTGTACAGTTCTTGGCTTAGTGCTTGCTTTTAACTCTTCAAGTGTTTTCTTAGTACATACATATCTGTGAAATGTTCACCTGAATCAGTACTATCAAATCTTAGAGACCTTCTAAACCCAAAGTTTAGGATATATTGGTCACTTACCAATTGCTAACTCCCTCTGACACCACACCAGAAATTATGTGACTGAAGAAATCATTATAACAATATATGAAATAACACTTTACAACACTGCACGAAGGCCAGTAACTGTAGTCATATTTTTAGGATCACCTATTTCAACACACTGAAAAACAAGTCAAGTATGTGAACTCTAACTAAACAATAGAAAATATTGCTTTTTCATAATAAGTGTGACATCTACTGCTTATGTGTATGATTGCATAAAGGAGCTCATGTCATGAAAATGAAACTCCCTCGGGCTATACTGTAACACATAGGAAAGGCTGCTCCTAACCTAAAGGACAGATAAGAATGCATGCATACACAAAGAATACTAGGGGGATGAAATAATACATAACATAAATATAACTTTAATAGAATACTTCGTAAGTTTACACTCATATTTACAAGGGAATAAGAGTCAAAGTAAATGAGCAAATAAAAATGAAGCAGTAGAGAATGATGTTTTCCACTTTCATATTTTAAATTCACCACAAAGTAAGACCAGACTCGTTTAAGCAACCACAACATAGGAAAACTAGATTCCAGAGCTGCCAATTTGTCTAGATATAGTTCCATGGATTAAGAACATTTTTATCACATGTGTTACAAGGCAGCTCTGCAGCAGTGATGATACAACAGGGGATGGACTCCGCAATAAAGCAGTGGTCCTCTGGCCCTGAACTGACATTCATGCAGATGCGATGAGAATGTTAATCCATCGAGATCTAACATACGAAGCTTAACAAGATTCAACCCTAATGGCCTGGACACTGAGTGGTGTTTCTTAAATAAAAAACTACAAGAACTTCAGTATTTGTGTTCTTTTTGGTAAATATTTAAAGCTCCACTTGCGTAACTTCCATGTAGTATGTTATTTTAATTAAATTATTTATTAAAGTTTTGAGTGAAATTCTTTTAAAAGCATTTGCTTCACATAATTATTTTTTTTCTGCCTCCCATCTCCTGACCTATTCTGATTACCATCTCACAGCTAAGGTGAGAAACTACAACTATTTATAAAATGCTTACGTATCTCTAGGTAGCAGCTTTACAGATTTTCAAGGCATGTAGTAGGTACAGTATCAATACTGAAAAGCCAGCTAATGTCCCCTGCAAAATTGTTTAACTTTGGTTATTACAGTTTAGTTTAAGTGAATAACTTAAAAATTTTACAAATACTTGATTGAAATATTAAGTCATACCCTCCTCTTCTGTGCTTTTGATATTCGAGGATGTTGAATATGTTGCTCTACTCCTTCAAGCTCTAAATTTGCAACCCCATCAGCTATAGAATCTGTCTAAAAGAAAAAAGAAAAGTTAAATGTTCTTATCAGTATAAATGATAACCAAGAAGATATCCATTCAGGATATCCATCCAGGATATTCATATCCATTCAGGATATGCATAGATATCAATATCCATTCAGGAGATGCACATCTGAAACAATTTTAAGTTCTGTTCCTAGGTAATTCCAAGGTATATTTATGAAGTTTAACCACAAAGACCTGTGTATAGCACAGAACCCGTTAAAGCCAAAAGTAAAGCACTTCACGTCCCAGACCAGAGTCATGTATTTTATTACTTTTTCTCTAGTCTCACCAAAGATACAGTTATGAGCTGCGCACATCCAATTCGCTCTGTATGAATTGATTCGGAGAAAACTCCAGGAAGTATGAAGTGTGAACATTGCTTACTGGCCAAAACGGAAAGCTATGTCCAGGGCAAGGATTTTAGCTTGAAAGGGACATCATAAAGTTTTGACAGCTCACTTAGTAAAATAAGACTCTTGAAACTAATCTAAGATTCAGGTAAACAGAAGCATTATGTTTAACGCTTATGCATTAAACATCTACTTAAAAACTACTACAGAAGACTGTTAAAGGCTCATAACTCTAACAACTGAGCATGTTTCATTCCCCACAGCACTTCTCAGCAGATGCTTCTCAATCAAGTCTATTTCCCTAAAAGCAAATCAGAAGTGTCTTCACTCTCATTTTCAAACCAATGTTTTCAGTGACCTAACAAAGAGTTAAGCATTCTACTTAACTCTTTGTTAGGTCACTAAAAGGAAAACACCTAGTCCAGAAATATCAGGCAGACAGATTTTTGTTTGTTTCTTAACAAGTCTTAAACAGCCAAAAGAAACACTTCAGGAGATGTATAAGCAAGAAGCATTAGCATCATTTACAGATAACTGTATTACATCAATTTAGCTATAAGCTCTGTTCAGCTTAAGTTACGGCAACTACCTTATTCTGCTCAGGTGAAACTTCCTTCAGCTGCTTTAATTCCTCCTTGTGCTTCTGTTCAAGTTCTGCTTCTAGTTTGGAAACTTCATCAGCCAGCTGTTTTCGTCTCTTTTTATCGTTCTTGGGAACAGCATTTTTCATGCCTTGAATTTTTGCTGTTAGAGAAGTAGTGTAATAAAGATTACTTCTAAACATAGATAGTTCAGCCACCACAGAAAAGACAACTGCAGGCAAGTCATGCAGAAGAAACTTTACAAATATCAGTGTATTGGTAGGTTTTAACTATAAGCTAGAAGACTGCCGTTTATGATTATCACATTTTAAAGCAGCTATATTTTTCTTAAAAGATGGAAATGCTGTATCCAAAAAAGAGAAAAACTTGTGCCAGGTTACTACTATAAATGGTTATGAACTTCACTGCAGCAGACATCAGCCTGTTGCCTTCAAAAAGATTATCTGGGCATTGAGACCTCAAATCCTGTCACAGGGAAGACGTGTGTATCTTTAATTACATAAGCAGTAAATTAAAAACAAAAAAAGAGTTTACCGATCACTCTAAATAAAGTTTCCAAAAGCAAATTTCTTCTAGTCAAGAAGAAAAAAAAATAAACCTCAACTTGCTTAAATTCTCTATTTTTAGACTGCAAGTCAATGCTCCATTTTATAGAATCATAGAATACTCAGGGTTGGAAAGGACCTTAAGATCATCTAGTTTCAACCCCTGTGAGCAGGAACACCTCCTACTAAACCATGCCACCCAAGGCTTTGTCCAACCTGGCTTTGAACACCACCAGGGATGGAGCATTCACAACTTCCTTGGGCAACCCATTCCAATGCCTCACCGCTCTAACAGTAACAGATTTCTTCCTTATATCCAATCTAAACTTCCCCTGTTTAAGTTTTAACCCATTTACCCCTTGTCCTATTCACTACAGTCCCTAACGAAGTCTTCTGGATATCCTTCCTACCTTTAGCAGAAAACTACAATTAGATACCCCCTATCACCTTCTCTAGGTGAGAAAACCGTTTGTTCCTCAGCCTCTCCCAACAAATGTGCCATGTGCTCCAGCCACCTAACCACGATCCTCAATTCCTACTCCTCTTTTCAACTTCAACCAAACTTGGAGGAAAAGGCATATCAAAAAAGTACATTCCTATAGATATAATGATAATAGCATGCCCAATACTGTTTCTCCTCTTCTTTAACCCTCTAACTTATAAAAGGCTGCAGATGGGGTATTCCACTACATGGCAGAAAAAGCCAAACAAGGAAAAGGCTGTAACAACGAGAATAGCTTACCAGAGAGTAACAGCTTACCCAAAAATACCAGCAATGAGAAAGGCTTAACAAAAAGGTTAGACTCAACTACAATACAGAATCCAGATAACTACTGAAATTACTTAACTATATTGATCTACCATAACAGGGTAGGTGAAATGTGGCTTGCGAACAGTCCATAGGTAGCAGTGTAAGACCACAGAGATCTACTATAGACACTTTGCTGTGGCTGGACAGAATATAAAAGCTAATTTCACATCAACTGCATTTTGAATGAAGAAGCTGTGTGGCAGCAAGGCCCCTTATACAGGCTTTTCACTCTACAATGCCTAACAAAACCACACCTTCCTTACCTCAGAACAAAAGCAGCAGAACGCTAACATAATGTTAATAACCCAGCATTGTGTTACGGCTCTCGAGCGTTACCGTGCCCCAGAGGTGCCAAGAACCACACCTCGCAGCACAGCACCGCTCTGACACCCCTGCCAGGACGCAGCATCTCCATGGTCGCCGCCCGCTGCCCCTGGCGAAGGCCCCGCAAGGGCCGCTCCCTCTCTTCCCAAAGCCATACGACTAATTCCCAGCTACTCCCGGGGCCGTGCGGGGCTCCCAGCTTCGCTTCCTTGGAGCGCCCTCCGGGAAAAAGCCGAGAGCAGGAAACCGAGAGCAAGAAACCGAGAGCAGGACGTGAGGCCGCCCCACGTCTCCTCACCATCCCCCGGCGAGGCGGGCGCCTGAGAGAGCTGCTCTCCTCTCCCCAACTCCCCAGCCTTCGCCGCCGCCCGCCCTTCCTCGGCCCGTGGGCCCCTCACCCTGGAGCTCCCGCTTCTCCTTGCGCTGCCGCTTCACCAGCTGTTGCAGCGGCCCGTCAGCCTCCGGCTCTTCGTCTCCGGAGCCCTCCATGCGCAAACCACAGCCCTTCTAGCAGCCGTCACTCCACACCGCCGGCGCGCGCGCGACCTCCGACCTCGGCGAGAGGCGGGAGCTCCCCGCGCTTCCGGCAGCACCTCCCCACCCAGCGGCGTGAAGGGGCTGGCGCGGCACGGAGCTGGCCTCCTGTGTCTGTCCCGCCTCCAGGGAGCTCGGTGGGTTACCTGCCGCCCTCCTTAGTATCCGGGCCAGAGCCCTGGTGTCCTGGGGCTCGCCCCTTCCCCCCCACACCAGTTTCTGTCCCCGTGACAAACTGCAAAGCTACCCGCTCTTATCTCCTGCCTGATAAAGGATTTGCAAGGACATGTCTGCACTGAGGAAAATGGTACCAGAGACAAATCCTATTAAGGAGGAGGGCTAGAGGTGAGAAAATAATTGGTTAGGGGTCTGCACTAATTTATTACGTCAAGGGAAATTATGTAATTTGTTCGCTTTTGTGCAAAACACACAGTGCACTTTGTGTGCAAGTTTTATACCTGAAGTTACCGAAAGCTAAAAAACCCACAAGATTCTGGATTTTCCAAGTTGTGATATATGTGATTTGTCTTTCTCCACCAGTGTGAAATTGTGTCTCATAAAGTGTTACATTTTTATTACAGTAAAATCCACACCTAAACTGGGAACTACAAATTCTTGAGCACCAGTGTGGAGTGAGATGCTTTTCTGCTCACCTGTCATCAGCATTATTTTGGGGAACATTCAATGCATGTGGCCAAAATTTAATTTATAAACTTTAATATTGTAATTGGGTTTAAAGTCATTCATATACTATGAGTGAATCCAGAATAAGGACAAGTCTGGGTTAGATTTGACGTGACTAACATACAAATGTGCTCTCTTACCTGCT
>JAVHNF010040328.1:15653-31789 GCA_034783455.1 Micropsitta finschii
AGCTGTGCTCTGGCTCCCAGCAGGACAACCCCTCCTCTTATGAATATAATTTCCACAGCATGCATGAGAGTGAATTGCAATTGCTATAAGCTGTCTGTCCTTTTCCTCACCTATACCTGTCACCTTCGAGATGCTGAGCTATCACACAAAAGAAAGAGCCAGTGCAACAGAAACTGCAAGCACTGAGCCTCATACTGTGGAAGCTCTCCCTGCTGCCGCCTGAAAACAAGCACAGGATTCAGTAGGAAAGCGTCTTCCCTCTCTCTTCTGCTTCATGTGAGAAATGGCTATGTCTGCTCCCCCCCACCTGTAAGTGCCAAGAGCCATGGGGTGATGAGCCAGCAGGACTGCAAGGAAGTTGTTGAAGCCCTTCTCTTCAGTCCTGCCAGTACAGCCTCACTCCAAATGACATAGCTCAAATGTATCCCTCGTGCTGAGGAATGGGTTAATCCCAGGACGAGGGGAGTTTGTGACAAACCACCAACTAGACTGAGAATCTCTAGTGGAATTTTAACGCGTCTGGCCTGGGATCCTCAATCGCTGATAATGACAGGCATTACCTGACCCAGCCAGCAAGGGGATCGCGGTAGCTGTTCTCAAGAATTTGCAAATCGTTCTCCAGTTCCTGGCTCCTTCCCTTTGACTATCTTGGCAGCCTGTTCTGGCAGCCAGACTATCTCACCTAAGACTTCTCCAGCTGGTGAAGCATCTTGGCACTCCTGCCTCTCTATGCCCACACACTTTCATCAACTTCAGCAGTAACCCTTTTAAGTGTTATCTTGCAGGCCTAATTACTTCAAATACATTTTCTGCCTGACGGCGTCGGACAGGTGGAAATTTAGCGCCATCTATTGCTAAATAATGAAACACTGGTTCGGGAAGAACGCAAGAAGGGCCCTTTCGCGAAGGAAGGCTTGGCTGTAGGATTCCTGCAATCCAGCAGAAGCACCCCCACAGCCGCCAGAACCTTCTAACTCGGAACCGATGGTTGAAGCCTTGCAGCTTTCTAAAAAATGCATCTTTAAGTCTGAGGTGGGACCCTGGCAAATTTCTTCCCCCGCAATGTAGGAATGCTGTGAGAACCTGTTTTCTGATGTGATTTGTAAAGTCCCGTAAGTCAAGTTTGTCCTGAAATACTACGGCATTAATCTCTCCCTCCCTCTCTCCCTATAACTCTACTGGTATTTTGGTGACAATCCCCCTAAACTGTATATCTACCATAGACAAACCCTAAAGCTGGTCTCTTCATTTACAGTGTGTGAGCATAAGCCTTGTCAATACTGGCTGTAACACCTTTCCACCTGTGAACAAATGAAGTGGAAGGAGTAATCTCAAAGACATGTGGCATCCCCCCAGGCTCAGATGCAGCCATGGAATACCCCAAGAACCTGAGAAGGAGACTAGGTGATCATCACTGCTGACTGCAGAGGACTATATTTCTGAAGAGACATTAGAGAACCTGACGGTTATATTCTTGTCTAAAGTCTTGGTGCTTTTACCTTCCCAGGTTTAAATAATTTACAAATGCATATCCTTAATAACACATGAAACCTGAAAAATCCTGTTAAGAGACCAAGGCTAGAGAGTAAGGGGTGTTGATTTCCACAACAGGAGCAAAAGCTGGCTCTTTTCACAGCCCCATATATAACATTTGAATATAACTGAAGTGATGTGTGTAGTTCAGTGAGATGGTAGCATCCTATCATAGTGCAGTTAATCTCTGCTTGTCACTGGAAGCAACTACGGATACTGCAATCTTTTTCATAAAAAAGTTAAAACTGTTTGTGGTGGTGATAATAAAAGTTAGTAGGATAGATGGCTAAACATCTGCAAACGCTGATTAAACCAAGGTGCTGGTATACACGACCTGCAAAAATCAAAAGCATGTTGTCTAACTCTGTGATGTCCCCAACAGAAACAGCTGCAAAGAGTCCTGAGAAACTGAGAGGTAAGAGATGACAAAAAAAAAAAAAAAGATGAGCAAAGCTACTTCAAAATGTCTGCAGCCATGAAGTTGGGACACCTCAAAACTGATAGGAAAAATACCCGATGCGGTGTAAACAGCTGTCCGTGTTTTACTGCAAGCTCCATAATACTTACTACCTTTTTTTTTTTTTTAGAAGCTCTAAATGCTGTAGGCAAGAAAAAAAGTATTTTTAAACATTATTTTTCAGCACATATGATGGAGAGGAAAGGTAGAATATGTGTACCAGGCAGCTTAAAAACAGGAAAGCCAAGAAATAAAGATCCAAATGTTTGGGTTATTTTGCAAAATATGTTTAGGATTTTTAAGGTTGTCTTGAAGGGTTTTTAGACTTGACTGATAATTTTGGGTTAGGCTATACTACTGGCTCTAAAAAGTTGACATAAACTGTGTAATAATAATCTTGGTAATGACTTCTTGCTTTTTGTAAATGGATAAAAACTCTTTTTCCTCACAAGCAAATAGGAAGGTGAACAAGAAATCAAAATGAGAATTAAATAGTTCAAATTCAGGCATATTCTCCTTGAGACTCTGCCATTCACTTTGTTTAATATACTTTAGCCCAGATAATTTCTCACTGCTGCCTGGAAGTTAGGAGACCCCTTTCAATTCCCACTATGCATTTAGGGAACAGAGCCTTGTTCAAATGATCCTGCCACTGAGCCAGTCCTGACAGCTTTGACTTTGACCTTCTATTTTATCTCATCTCCTTTCCCTGTTCCAAGGAGCCTTACATCAACAGTGGCAGAAATCACATTTTCCTGCCAGCATTGCCAAGAGGAGAGAAGGGGAGAGTAAAACCTTACTATGAACCAGATGTGGCCCATCCACTGCCCAGCTTTAATTTAGACCAATATACAGGACAACATGAGACTGACACTCAGTAGGGGGAAAACTGCCCAAATCCAGTAGTGGCTGCTGCATCTACTCAGGAAATTAGCAGTGTTCCTTAGACAGAGCCCCCAGTGGGGTGAAGAGTGTGTGCCTGACAGGATCCCTATACATTCACTCAGCTTTGGCACACAGTATGTACAGCAAAAGTACAAAGACACTTCGCAAATACATCACCCTGTAGGATTCAAGCACGGCAGGTTCACAAGCAGTAACACTGCCATGCGTCTACTAAGGGCATCCTCCCACAGGGAAAATGTAACAGATCAGCATAAAGACTGAAAAGTGAATGGCATGATGAAATTCAATTAGAAGTTACTTTACTATGAATCTGAATACTACTGGTAATGATCTGTGGCATATAAATGAAAAAGTAGAGAATGTGATATACAAAATTAAACTTGTAAGGTAATGCTCATGGCATGATGATGATGATGATTGTGGGTCATTCTTAGGTAGACTGTCCCAAATGCTCCCCTTTGTACATTATTTCAGCATAAGGGAGATTTTATTTCAGTTTTTATTTGGTTTGGAAGAAACATAGTACTAAAGCTTTTAAGTAAGTACAAAATGAATTAATACTGTTGTGGTTTTTGGCAGGACTGATACAGAATGTTTCATTTTGAAACACACTCTTTACCTCTGTTCTCTATATTTGGTTTCGTTGGGGTTTTTTTTGAGGACAGGCTGTTGGATGGCAGAAGATGTTTTTTTGTCAGGAGGGTTGACCTGTTTTTTTCCTGCACCACATTTAAAGCCAGGAAGGTAAAAGGATTCAATTTCCCAATCTATTAACAAACTTCTCCTATCAGGTAGTGGTTATAGGCTAAAGTTAAAATTGTTACAAATTATCTTCTGGAGAAGGCAGTACTGAAACCTGCTCCTTAAGTAATGTGGTAGAAGTTACGGGTGAAGGAGGCATATTCTAGTTTTAAACAAATCACAGTACAATACAAAAGCTCTGCAAAAGCCTGTTCTAGCTCACACAAGCTCCCAGGGCTGTCAAGAAAACACCAAAGACCTGAGTCTCCTGGGATCAGTAAGTTTAAAGACAATCTGTTCTTCCTGAGCTATGAGAGTCCTGTGAGACTACGACTCTGTTCCAAACTTCTGCTAATAGCAATGCCTACTAAAAGCATGGTGAATTGTGATTTCCCCAGCATAGCTGTGCCAACTAAAGCCCCAGATGACTCCACCGTTCTAGCAAAAATGTGCTTTTCCCGATATAACTTCTCCTGTGTGGTGCCATGGCCAGGTATGGTATTGTTGTATAAACAAAAAAATACATCTTCACTGGTACAGCTCCAGCTGTATGTCTGCACTGACAGAATGCAACTAAGCAGAGACATAAGAGCACAGGATATCACACTTACGTAGTAAGCAGGGTTGGAGGTTGATTATGTACAGCAGGCCTAAAAATCCATTAGGACCTCACAGAAGCTTTACTCTTCTCTTTTGCAGTACTGTGTTTACACAGAGGAAGCTATTTTGAACTGAAAATACGCAAGGCTTGCTCTTTATTTTCCTCTTTTGTGCATAAAAACCAGCACCACTTCTCACATTCCCTACAGGTCTCAGGGAAGGGGAGAACTGCACATATCCCTTGACAGACATCTTCAGGTAGGAAGAAAGATCCAATCAGGCATCTCAAGTTAAAGAACAATTTGCTTGGAAAGTTAAAACTGTGATAAACAACCTAGAGTCATTCTGCCAGTGGAGATCAGAGGGGTCATAACCTGATTGCTGGAGACAAGGCAGGTTTTAGGTGCAAGCTAAATGAGGAAAACTTGGGAGCACTGTGTTTTATCAGGGAATGCATGTTCCTGCAGTTCAGGCATTCGAAAATCGCATTAACCTGGAAAAGCCAAAGCAGGGACAAGATACGGACATGAATGTGATAGATACTGACTGCAGGGGCTCCAGGGCAGCTGTCAGCTCTTCCTTGTGCAGTGGAGGTCATGGAAGAATCTTTTTGGTACTTACTTTTTCTTTTTAGCCAGCACTATAGAGTGCATTTAAGCAGCAAAAATATTTCATTTGTGAACAGAAAGGACGAGGCCAAACATGGGTTTTACTTTCTATGTCTCAGCTACCTTACTTCACCTCATATACCCAAAGATTATCTGGTCAGCTAAATAAATGTGGTGCTACACAAAGGAGCCAGAAGGAAGCTGCAGAATAACCTCCTTGTAGAGGGGCCTTGCCTGCAGGTACAGACAGCAGAGCCAGCCCGACTGCAGCCTGGCCTGGCCCGGCCGAGCAAGAGTCCACAGTGCTCAGTTCTTCAATAGCACACAGAGGCACCAAAAGGCTTTTGATGCTATGAACTGCACAGGCAGCTACACGGCTTTGGAGCAGAAACTTCTTGGTTGAGTCACTGAACTGCAATTCAAGCCCATCTTTTCTCTCCTAAGCAATAACCAATGAGTTGTTTTTTCCACAGATGGCTATGGGGTTTCCTGGCTGTGTGGGCTGGGGTCAAGATCACAAAAATAAACACAGTAGATGCTTTAAGTCTCACCTGTGTGGATTCTTTTACTCTGTGCTGGTTTATAGCATAAAAAACCTTCATACCTGCAAAGCAGACAGCTGGTCCTCAATTAAGAAAACTCTGCATGCAAAAAAAAATATATGGGCACTAAATACGTAGGCACAGAAAGCTGACTTTCTGGGGCAGTATCCAAAGTCCTTCTTGCAACTTGTCTGCCTCCTCTGAGGTCCAAGCTGTGCTTGGTCATCATGCACAAAAGGGAAGGGCTTAAATTTCAGGGGCCTGGGCACTCTTTTGCAAAAATATAGCACTGTGCCTAGATGCCTGTTGTTGGTATGATCAATCTGCTTTTGAACACTCAAAATCCCAGAAGGTATCACCTGGGATTTGGAGTGGAACATTTAGGCAATGCAAAATCTTCCAAGGTTAGGTGAAAATGAGCTGGGTATTTATTTGTTTAAACCACAATCAATACAGTAGACTGACAAGGCAGGGAATTACAGAAGGTTTGGCCATGCATAAGCTTGATTTTCTTGCATTTAAATGTCACTGTCAGCTGTAGGCAATGTTCCAGCTTGCGAAGTTTCACTGAAATTGGAAGCAACACTAAGCTTGGCAGAAATGTGATTGTAAGGTTTAATTGAAAGAATAAGCATGCTATTACAAATTAATGTGTAGAAGGCAGCCATGGTGGGTCCATATGGCCCTTCATTGCTCATTGATCATACACCCTGTCATGCACTTATCCTCACAGGAGTCGCTCAGCTTGCTGAGAACTATTACCCCCATTTTACAGCTGGAAAATAGGAGCTAGGAGAGTTACCTGTCTTGCTCAAAGGCACAGAAAGGAATTGATCAAGGGGAACTGCTAATCTTTTCTTCCTTTCCAGATTGCTTATAATTTTTCCCTAATGAAAATCACTTCTTATCTGATAAACTTATATTATGCACTGCAGAGGAAACCAAGAGAAGCAGTGTCTTTTAAAAATAAATCGTTACAAGCCAACACGGGTTTAGCAATTTACTGTAATTGCAGTTTGATTTTCAGTTTTCCCATGAAAGATCTCAAATTTACTGTCTTCGGACTGAATGAAACAGTGATTGTTAAAATATACTTGTTTGACTCCTGATGATCTGTGGGTCATAATTTTCTTTTTGCCCTGAAAAATTACTTTTAATATTTTTAGGATGAAAACCATACATTTTCTGGCTATCACCTCCACACAAACACTAAATTATTTTTCCTGACAATAAATACTTTATCAGAGAAAAAAAAAAGATTAAACAACTCTACAGCAGATGAATTTTGCCCTGCACTTAATGTATGACTTGTTGAGAGCTTCACTTGGTCAAACATTGTTGGCTCTCTCTTATGCTGCTTAAATCGTAGTAACAGATAATAAAGCCTTGTTCATGTTACTTTCTCTTTCCAGGGAAAAGTTGCCACAAAGAGGCTGTGAGGTTTGGCAGAGATATGTATGTGCTCAGAAAATAAAGTTTGTTTTTAAATATGACCTTATCCTACAAAATCTGGGGAATTTCCCTTTAGTCGGCCTGAACTTTGACCTTATTGACATCTTTCTTCCCTTCTGAGTTGATGTTATCTCATAATGAAAAAGCTTGCCAGTATTACACATATGCAAAAATGAGGAAATAATATAGATGTTGATATCCGTTTTGTTGGAATGTGAAACGAAATGTGGAATAAGGAGTTCTCCTTTGTGTCATTTGGATGTAGCAACATGTAGACTAACAAAGGGGAACTTTCCAAGGGACTCTGCAAGTTAAACATCTGTAAGAGATATAATCAAGCTCTTAAGATTCACCTTAGCAGAGGTAAGGAGCTGCAAGGTAGGAACTCCACAAGACTTATCTTTCAAAAACAGAGCAGCCATCTGACTTAAAATCTGCCGATCGGTCATGGTTCATATGCATAATGCCAGTATCAATTACAAGGCTTACACACACATGCTGTTCAATAAGCCTCTGCCTAGGGTGACAGACTGTAATCTGGTCTCCCTGAATAAATAAATAAATAAGTAAAATATAAATCGTACTTTGCCTTTTTGCAGGACATACTGCATGAGAGAGAAAGCACAGCAGCATTTGGGGTCTCACCAAATTCTTTCCATGACAGCAAAAATACAAGCAATGTAGTTAGGTAATATTATTTCTTTAGCCTTTTTATTTGTTAAAAAGCCTCATTTCAGGAGTCTGAATGAACCAAACATCAAAAGGCAATTTCCTCACTAAGGAATCCTTAAGTGTGTCATGCAAGCAAACCCTGCATTCCCAAAACTGTGTGTCTTTGCTCCTTCAGAAAAGCGTACACAGCAGTATCCCTCCTCTCCACTTTAGCACACATGAAGGCTACGGACTCTGCAGCCTGAAAAGTCCTTGGCACAGCCATTGACAAATCTGAAAATCTTTTGATTAATGACTCACCTGATAGCAGCTGTTAGCACTTCCCAGTTTATCACCAATGGTAGATGAAGATACCAAAATAGAGCAAGAGAAAACAGCATTTCTCTTAGTAAGGCAACGTATCATGGATAACCAACGCTCATCTTACCTTCACAGTCCTAGTAATGACTTTGCATGCATAACAGTGTGAAGATTGCTGCCACCTGACAACTAAGTAGGCATTTTGATTACAGCAAATATAGGACAGGTGAAGTCTGTCCTGACCAGTGAGCTACTGATCCTGCCTCTTCAGGGGGGAAAGTCTTTGTAGAAAACTGATTAGGGAGGATTTCTAACCATGAGTTTAGCTCACACTCAGCTGTTTTAAACTCAACAGTCATAAAAATACTCCTCCTGCAAAAGGAGGGAATAACAAAGAGAACCAGTGCTATGAGTTATGCTCAGAGGTTGGTATTTCTGGGAGTGCATTTTCAAAATAGGAATATAGGCAGTCAATATTAGAATTAGAAATGCCAGTTTTAAGAGTATCTCAACAAAAGTGTTGAATTTCAGGGTTTTTTCTGCCTTTCCTTTTTGCTTAGTTTTCTGATACTGTGGCATCAAACACAGTTTGATGTTCTCAGATTTTCTGTTCTTTGCATGATATAAGTAAGGACAGATTCTGTAGTGCAGGAAGGGAATGATATTAATGTTTATAATGCTTATAAGCATTTAGGAACAATGTGAGCCTTAGCTGGTAATATCCAAAGCAATAGAGTAAAAGATATTTGGACAGAGCCTGATCTGTGGAAATTTATATTTTTTGTTTTTTGGGTTTTTTTTAATTCTTATGCACTGAGATGTCCTAAAATGTTGGGAGTTTTTTTCATTATCTTCTAAGTAGTCTTCAGCCATTTCCTTATGATGAAAATACAAAATCTTCAGTTCTTTTCATTTCCAAGCTGGGACTTCATAGTAAAGCAAATATTGCAGTCTTTGCTCACACATAAGGCTTGTACAAGCCAAAGGAAGGTTAAAAAAAAAAAAAATAACCAAGAATTCAGCAATGACTTAAGCAAGGTCTGGTGCATAAAAGTTTAAGAGCCATAATAAAAATGGCTAGCACCTGGGAGAAACTCAAATCCTAACATTTCATAGGAGCATGACTTCTTAACTGGCTTCAGCTCTGTAAAAACTCTGCCATGGCTAAAAGAGCACTCCTGACCTCCCTATGTGTGGGGTCTGTAATGTGCTTCTACCTTCTTGTGGTCAAGCAGTGATCTGGTCTCTCTGCAACTGCTCAAGTGCCTGCGGTGCCACAAAGGGAAGGTCAGGAACAGAGCAGCTGGAAATAAGAAGAGTGGAGCTATTCTTTTCATCATGCTCAGAGTGTGAACATCATCTCAAGTTAGGGTCTGAGCTAATACCAGCTGAATTTGAAGTTTCCACTGACATCAGTGTTGCTACTGGCTCTGTTTGGTGATGATCTATGTAAACTTCACATAAAAGGCAGGTAAGTCAGAGGCTTTGTTTTCAGCTTAGGTATGGTACTCTAGATAAATTCATCCCTGTCAAAATGAGAGTCAGAACAGCCCTAGCTGTTTTACAGGTGATAGTGCCTCTGGCAGTGGCAGCCTCCCAGCAGGTATTTAATTTTTGTCTGTAAAGGATGGGTATAAAATTACCTCCCTTGCACATACAAGCTTGCAAAGCACACTCTTGCATACCATGACACAGCTTCAGCTTTATAGGCCCCATCTAAACCAGGGCTTTACCTATATCTGCCTTTGGACAGGCCCAGAGGGGTCTTTCAATACATACAGATTACTGAAGATGACTAGCCTGATGGTAGAGTAGGTCAGTATTGACTTGATCAGCCTTTTGTTTGAAACGCATGTTTTGTGCAGTATGAATATGCATCTGTGGCTTAGAAATGCAATTGTTCTCTCACCCAATAAGAAGACAATTTAACATATTATTAATTTCATTTGATAATATGTAGAGTTTCTAAATTAAAGTTTTTGTGCATTTTACACAGTCTGTGATTAGAACTTACCTATTTTAAACATTTGTTTTTCTGTTTATCATTTAGAGTTAGGTACTTATCTCACAAATTCTGAGTTTGTTAGGATACTTTCTTTGTATATGGATTTTTTTTACCTCACTCTAAAAAATGTTAGCCTATACTGCCATCGAAATTAAGGATAAATGCCTACATGCCACTAAACATCAATTAACCAAAGCTGAACGTTCGGAAAGAATTATTCCATGAGTAAGATGGAAAAAAAAAACCCAAACTTAAACCCAGAGGTTGTTCTGAAATCACTTCATGAGAACATAATTTCTTTTAATGACCCAGAAGAGTTTATATGAGTTAGGATAAATTGTTTTGTCTTGCATAACCTGGCATTATTAAAGCTCAGAATTTAATACCCTAGATTTGTACAGATATAATACCACCTGCAGGTGAAGCAGGGCTAGTATTTTCTTACCTGGCATTTAATATTATTCCCTTGGAAGAGAGAGAAGTAGACACCTTCTACACTCTTGAATTTTCTTGCACAAGTTCCTCATTGAAGAAGCATCAAGAACAACAAAGGTGCTACTACAGAAGATTTTGCTCTTCTTGGCAACAGGATAATTCTTTAGCAGCTCTGTTAAATTCACCACTGTGATGCAGCAGTATCAGAAAATGAAGCAAAAGGAAAGGAAGAAAAAAGATCTGATATTCAACACTTTTGTTGATATACCCTCAAAACTGGCATTTCTGACTGCCTATATTGGAATCTCCAACTTTGTTTCCTTGCCCTGTTTATATGTACAGAAGGCAGATTTTTCCTTCTGCTTTGTCCTCCCCCTGTATTATTCTAAAACTGATTATTTTGTCACAGCAGCTTTACAAGACTATGTATCCCAGATTAGAGTCCTCAGAATGGATATTCTCCATCCCCATGGATATCAAGAATACAGTGCTGGTGGTGGTGCTGTGAGTGCTTTATTGAACAGAACTATTGCCAGCCACTGAGATGTTTCAAAAGGGAGGAATAAAGGGGTCTTTTTAAGTTTTGCTAAAAGGCACAGGTTTGTCTGTCTCTGAAGCCCACTCAGCACCTTCTAGAGCTGATCTTCAAGTCATTACTACTTGGGATACACGAGTTTTGAAAGCTGTCTTACTGAAGCTCAAACTAGAGTTACACTTAAGAAACGTTCCCTTAGGATGAAAGTGGAGAGGCCAAAAATACAGGAATAAAGCCCGATTCTGACATATTAGGCTCATTTTCCTGGCAGTAATTAACAATTCTTAGTATTTTACTATCTACAGCTTCATTAAAGTGTCCTGTATCCATGCCAGCTTTCTCTGAAGTCACTTAGAACCAAGCCAGATGGAAAATTTACCCTGATGTGTACTTTACCACAGCATAGATTGGTACTACCTTTAATCACAGCATTCCCTTCACTGAGAAGGGGGAATACGTCAAGTATTTTGGTAAATATAGCTACTACACATGGCAAATGTCAAGATTTTAATGACACTCACTTTCAGTGCTTTCCATCTTCAAAGGGCTTCCCACTAGTTGATATACTTTAGAGTAATGACTATTCAGAACTGCCCCCTGAAGTAAGTGCTCAAAGCATTAAGCTGTTTTCTGGCTTTCTTCTCTCCCTTGAGTTCATTGCCCCAAAACCCTTAGAATGGAGGCTGTATTCAATCACTGCTACACAGTCCTGGCACGTTGAAAACTGTTTCATGACAACATGGCTAGCAAGTAGGTTGTTTTGCTGCTCGATTTGTCCAGTGTTCTACTTCAAGTGAAACAACTGGTTCAGGCTCTAGGCTTGGCAGGGTAGATGCAAGTCTGCCATTGTTAAAACCTCATTCTTTCCTTTTGAGTGTCATATCCTTAGACTTCAGTGGAAGCCAGAAGGCTGAATACAGGCTTTGCAATTTGACTGAAGTTAACTAACTTCTTTCTTACCACTTGCATCTTGCTTTGCTGTTCTTAAATGCCATATTTCATCCTTTTTTCGTTTGTTTGTTTTTGTTTTTTTTTAATCCAGCTTTCAAGAATGTATAACAGCCCCCATCTATGGGACAATTGTGCTTAGTTAGCTGTACTCAACAGTGATGATTTCATAACATGCCACAAACAGGTGCCCATTAAATTCCTTTATTGGAGACAGAAACACTGCAGAATTACAGATTTGATGAGGAAAACTGCAAATAGTATAGACTGTTTCTACTGCCAGCAAAATACAGTTATTACAGGATTTATAGACATACAAATATAAAGTGTTTCTTTCATGCCAGATGGTCCATACATAACAATGCCATTAGGAGCGCTTAATTGTGCTTCTACAAAACCTTTAGAGAAGAATGAGGTAGAGTTTCCTTTAGTTTATCCAGTATTTCTTCACACATCTGTCTTTTATATGCTCAGATCCTTGTAAAATATGCAGTTAACTTTAATATTTGAGAAAACAGAGACCCTTCAGAGGTGTTTACTTCTCCCACTTTAAGTTGCTAATTTCCCACTGCTTATAGGCTATGATCTCAGTAACTACTACTGTACCCTTCTAAATACTTTGAAGGTCAGGTAGATTGGGACATCTGTCTTTCCAAATTCACTGCTTCAACGGAAATTGTTTGCAAACAGCTTCAGATAAAACTCTCACTTGTCTCCATCATGGTAAAGAACCTTTTAACCCTATCACTCTCTACTGTAGTGGCCAAGCTAAAGTCCAAGCCATCTCCCCAGGAGATGGAGGGAATAGATTCACTCTGTCAACATCCTCTACTATGGAATAGAGTTAATTATATATTTGTCTCCTACTTGCAGTTCTAGTCAACTACTGGGCCATTAGAAAATAAGCATAAATTATGGGAACAGAATGGGCCACTGACCTGTAGAAAACAGTTTCTCACTATTAGATGATCTGGAGCATTACCTGTTTGTTCCCATCTAATATTTTACTGTTTTATGACAAATAAGTGTGTTGCAGCTTTCGGTTAATATACTAGGGTGCAAATTATGAAAATGTAGGCACAGATGTAGGTATTTAAGCAATTGAATAAAAGCATTCTTAAATAGCAATAATAATCTACTGTCCTGGGAGATATCTGGTATACATGGGTAGTCTCTCTTGGACTGATTGAGAATGGTAATGATGTTCTTCTGACCTCCTGTCTTAAAGGGTAATTTTACCCTCATTCCTTAGCATGCCTGTTCTGGAAACAGAAGACTTTGCTCTGGTATTTGCTGCAGGTATTTAGTACTTCATAAAAACCCAAGAGTGCACTAGGGTACAGTAGAGGAAAAAAACCTGTTATTTCACCTGAAGAGACCGCAATTCCAGCGGTGACCAAATCATAATGAAGAACACATTTGGCATATGGGAAGAAGCTGATTACATAAAGAATGTTTGCTTTCTTCCCATAACCTACTAATAATAGCTCAGTAATACTATGTCAGAATTCCAAAATGAAAGTGCAAAATTTAACAGATTCCATGTTCCTATCTTGATCACTTTGATCATAAAATGAAAGAAAAACTGTTCCTGCAAGATAGTACCACCTGAGATAACTTCTGAGTTTCTCCATCTCACACTTAAATGACTGTTCTAAGCATGACAGAATAAGGTCCTATCAAGAGTTAGCATTATTAAGAGAACCAGCTCTTAGAAACTTTCCCAACTCTTGCTTAGGAAAAAAGCACTACACTTACTTTATCTACTATTCCCTGCTTACCTCTTTGGTAAAAAACAAAACTGACCAGTACTGGAAAATCATTTAGAACACTGTAGTTAATAACTTCCACAAAGTTATCATCTTTTCTTTTTACCTTAACTTTATCCAGCAGATATTTTAAAGACTTTAAAATTCTATATCAAGGTCTTAAATCCTCCTTAAAATCTTCCTATGAACATGAAATTTAATTTTTTTTTTTTTTTAAGGTAAAAAAATCAGGACTGTGGTAAAAATGGTAAAAACCAGACACAATAAACTGAGTTTTAAGATAAACAAAGAATATAAATTCATGTTCAGAGAGTGACATGAGGATCTAGCCATGCTATTACTAATAGTAAATTTAAACACCTTTATTTTTAGTAAATTTGGGTGTGGTTGACCCTGCTAGTTTGGTTAATAAGAATCTGAGCTACTAATTCCAAAATTTTATTCCACATCTAAGGGTTGACTATTCTACTTCAGTATTGTTCTCTACCTTCTAAGCCTTAATGTACCTGACTGTTCTACCTGAAGGTAATAGCTAAGTTAGCTTTGTTTATGGAGCCGGGGATATATTTGTCAAGTGTGTTGTAAATGGCACTCAGATTTTTGCATAGTCAGGGGAAATATCCTGGAATTCCCACTAATAATGATCATGTTTAAAGCAAGGCATGGACAGAAGGATTGCTACAGCAGTATTTCTCACTAGTGCAATACCAGTACTCTATTTTGCTATTATGACTAAACCTACAAATACTTATTAAAAAGTTACTTAGCTTAAATAATTTAAGACCTACAAATTATGTTTCCAAATCTTGAAGATAGTGACAAAATACAGTAAACCACAACTCTGACACTTCTTAACTACTAAATAATGCAGTTCAGAAAAACTGTAGTCAAGATTGATAGAGATCTGTCTCAGTGCTGCATGACAAAGTGTACCTCTAGAATAGTTGTAATCTAATGCCTCTACAACAAGAGGTACAATACTTCCTTCAAGCACATCACTTTAAAATAAGATAGTGCTGTATGAGAGGTGGAGGTGTATTCTTGTTTCAAGATTTTTCTGTATGCTACTTTATATTCTGAACTACATATTTTACTTCTTTATAGGTTCATAAAGAAAACCTTAAATATATTTCTTATTTGAATAACATTTTTCTCCTGCATAATCAAGATACTGCCACTCTAAAGCAATGCTTCAAATACTGGACTCTACACAGCATCTTTCTCTGCTGCTTAAAAAGCTTTCTGGAAAACTTATTTGATCTGCAGTAAAGTAACTTTCATGTAAAAATCTGGATTGGAGTTAAAAGTGGTAAAAGTGGTAATACTACTACTCTGCATTTACAAAGAGGTTAGATAACTTGCCTAGGGTCACAAAGTCAGTGGCACTCTGTCTGTTCAGGCGTTACATGTGCAGGTGATAAAGTGCAATTCTGACCCCTGAACACCTGCAAGATAACCAAAACGCCTTTCTTTTTTTAACTATCACTACTGCTGAAAACAAAACACAAAGCAAAATTTGCTTTAATAGTCACTTTTAGATAGGAGACAAAGTGGCATCATGATAGGAAGCTGAGGAAAAGGGGCTGCAAGTCTGTGTGGAAGGCAGAGAAAGGCAGCAATGAACAGCCCACCTCAGGGAACACTCAGCCATCATTTACACCTGCCCACCTCTCAGTATACAAGCTTGCCACCAGAACATTAAAATTTACCATCAGTAGGATGAATCCCATGCAGACAGAGACAATGTGCCATACATAGTCTGGCAGACTGTGATACCATCTCCATATTCTATTTCATGGCAAGGCACTGTCAACAGACAGAGGCCACTGAATTCAAAAGGGTTCCTCCTTTAAAGAGGCATCTATGACATCAGTTCCAGCTGTTTTTCAATCTACCTCCTTGGAAGACCATGTATTAGACATTTCAAATAACTTGCACTCCAAATGAACCTTTCAAATATCATATTTTACCATATCACGGTTCTTCATGCCCGAGGAAAAATAAGTCTAAAGTAAGTATACAGGAGGGAATCAATGATACCTCTTTGAATTAGGTAAACCCTAAATAAGAGTTTATCTAGAAAGAGAAGGTCAACTGCTTTTTAGCTTGAGATAGTTAAACAGGTGTAAACAATGGTTGGGTAGAGATCTATCTTGCTTTTGTCTTATCAGACTTCCCTTCTGTATCCCAGAAAAAAATGTTTGCTTTGCATTTCTATGGACTGAAGAGATTATCTGCCCTAAGCAGGAAGCTTTATTAGCATTCTCACCAGATCCTGTCACTGTAAATTCTCAGTGAATTTGCCCTTATTGCAGTTAAGAATCTAGTTAAGTAATACCAGTTGCTGAAGCCATAAGTTTTGGTATCAGAACAGCTTGTATGAAATGCCAGTTTCATGAAAAGTTCTCTTATCTGAAGGACTTTTCCTACACATGAATCAGGCTCACCCAACTGAAAATTAAAGACGTACTCAGTACTGAAAATAATCATCAAAAGAATGAAGGGGAGAAGAAAGACCACAAAAAAATTGGAGTTTGTTATTACCATTTTAAAGTAGCAGTGTTTGTAAAACATAAGCATGTGAAAGGCTGAATCTCATTTGATCAACCCAATTAAACATTAAATAATTGCAG
>JAVHNF010040342.1:0-12868 GCA_034783455.1 Micropsitta finschii
TTAACCAGCCTGTTACTTAAAAGCCAGAAAGAAACCTCCATTATTACATTGCTGTTCCTGTTCTCAAAGATAAAAGAAGGCAACTTCTGGGTTGTAGTAAACCTCTTTTTTAAGACACAGACAAAACTGGCAGGAAAATGAGTAGAAGGCATGAAGTTCACCAGTACAGAGCAAGTCTGAAGTCAATCCAGTTTTGACTGCCTCGTTAGGACTTTGGTGGTAAGCAATCCTTCTTTCTGCTCACTGTGTGCAGGACATCCAATGTTAGCTTACACACATGCAGCAGCACATCCTTGAAAGGATACACTGGTAACAGGCTACGACTGTTTTACAAAGAACAATTTCTCTGATTTTTTAACCTCTTTTTCAATATTTCAAATTGAAATGTCCTCTGCCATTCCTGTCCTTCAGATAGATACATGAGTGCATTGCTCAGGAAAAAGAACATTCCTTTGTGTAGAGCAAAAATAACAAAACATGCATTACAAAGAGAAAAATGCCATATTTACAGATAATTAACTTTACAAATGTCTGGAGAGAGAACTTTGCTTCTGAGCTTTCCTCATCCATACAAATTTTTTAATAAGCAAATGCTATTTCGTGTTTTCAATCACAGAATTACTACACTTGCAGTAAGTTATACTATGTCTCTTGTGAATTGCAAAGTTGTTTTTTCTGAGTGACCTACTCCTGGTATATTCCTGTCAAAAATGCCTATGTTTTATGCAACTCAATCATTCATGAGTTCAGACAGAATCTTCACAGGAAGATGCTTTACTTCTGCCACATTACCTGAAAACAAGGTTTGCTGATGTTGGGCAAATGGTGTTTTGCAACGTGAGTTTTCTGCTCAGTCCTGCATTCTGCTTCCTATTAAAATTTTTTTGAGGAAACTGAACTTCTTATGCACACAATCACTTCTAGCCAAAAATAACAACTCTTAAATTAGCACTGAGTAGGTGGAGGGGTACAACTAGCGCACCATAACAGTCTGGATATATAAATGAAGAGATAGAATTTGACATGCAGAATAACTGGAACTGTCAGATGATTAATGTATTTCACTCGTTATATGCAGAGGCCCTGGAAAAGTAGTTAATAAAGTGGGATTACTTAAAATATGCCTATATTAATTGGCATAAGCCCCAGCTGGGGAGTCAGGTCTGCTGAGATGTGGCTGCATGCATCTGAGCACAGGAGCCATAGCTGGCATGTACAGGGCTGCAGCAGAGCAGTGGGGTGGCAGCACTGGGGAAGGGGGCTGGAGGTCCTGCACTGCTGTTTAATGAGCGCCTGAGCCTGCACCATGGAAAAGAAGAGCAGTCCCTGGAGGGATTTCAGCCTCTGCATGCTTTTTACTCCACTGGTGCTGCCTAGTGAGCATTTGTAGAGTGGAGTGGTGAACAGGAGGCAGGAGCTGGTCTGGGTGAGGAGCAACCTGCTCTTCCCTCAGACATCTGGAGCTATTCACAGGGACAGAAATACTCCCCAGCTGTGTCTGATGGTAGATATCACCTCTAGGTCAATACCCTTGACCCTTCCAGTTTTGCCCTTTTCTGGGTAGCTGCTGAAAACCACACCAGTATTTAAGCAGGACCATACCAGTACTGTGTGCCGTGGTGACAGGAGGCAACAGCACCTCCCTGGAGCTGGACTCTTGTGCACCACTAGATGTGTCTTGCTACCATTATGCTTTACAGGCTGCTAGAAAATGTCCTGGCCTTTCTTCACTTCTAGCTCTTCTTTTCCATTCTTATCCATGTACCACAGAGGACCTATAGGACTAGATGGGTGTGAGAGGAGCCTGAGGAGGCTATACAGTACTCAACTGTACAGTGCTCTGAAAGAGCCATAGGCTGAGAAGTGGAGGATACGTGTGCAACAGGACCTGCTGAGTGATTGCTTCATTTATTGCCTTGTGTTTCTCTCAAACAATACTGACAGCTGTGGAATTTCTCCATTGGACATATATGAAAGCCCCCATACCAGAGGGAGACTGTGAGACTAGAGTGTGTCCAATAGAAGAACACAGAACTAGGAGCAGGAGCTCATAGTGTGCAAGGCACACAGGATGCCCAGAAGCTGTGAAACCTCCAGCCTTGAAGATCATAGAATCAAGTAGGTTGGAAAAGACCTTTAAGATCATCGAGCCCAACTGTCAGTCCAGGACTGTCAAGCCCACCACTAAACCACGTCACTACGTGCAAACTGATCTCCCCTCAAGATCTCCCCTCATAGCTTGCCCCTGCTCTCCTGTCACGATCTCGCCTCACCAATCACGGCTGCCCCTCCTATCTGCTCAGGATCTCCCCTCACAACTGCCCCTCCTGTCTTCTCATGATCTCCCCTCATTGCTGCCCCTGCTCTCCCCTCATAATCTCCTCTCATGGCCACCCCTTCCTTCCCCTCACAATCTCAAACCTTAACAAGGCAAATCCATGTACAACCTCCCTGACTGGAATTAGCCTTACTTTAAGGAGGAGATTGGTCCAGAGGCTCCCAGAGGTCCCTTCAAGCTTCACTACCCTGTAATTTACAGTCCCACTGATGTCACTGTTGCTCCATGCAATAAAGATCTTTTGCACTATATTACCTTCTTCAGCCCTCTTTAAGAAATCTAAACTATCCTTTCCCTTCCCTCTCACTCATTTCAATGAACCTTTCTCTCAACTTTTCTCTTTTCTCTGAACTTTTCTCTTCTTTGCTTACCACGTGGGCCGGTAGCAGCTTGGTAGTCTCACCTGTAATGCATGGACAATTCAGCATTCTCAGCTGAATCCAGGCCTTCTTTGAGGAATCAGGTGAAGTGGAAGCATTTGGTTCCTTGTCCTGATTGTGCTTTGTGAAGATGGCGCATCCTCGAAACAGTCTGCTGATGAATGGTATTGGCCAAACCTGGGAAGTGCTAACAACCTTCTCAACCATTGCTTGGGCAAAGCAGCCATGCTGCATGGAGGATCTTCTGCTGGTTTTGGTAGCATCACCTTGCTTAAGAGCTAGAATTAGTTAGTCCAGACTGGGCCAGATGTTAAAAATGTACTCTACACCGCAGCCGGGGAGAATGGTCCTACCTGGAGCCTCTGGCAGAAAGCTCCAGGGGAGACTCGAGGTTGACCCCTCGTCTTTTGGAGTCAGGGATACAGAGGATCTGAGGCCAGCTATACCCCAACTGAGAAAGAGATACTGGCAGCCTATGAAGGGGTTCGAGCTGCTCCTGGGGTGATTGGCACTGAAGCACAGCTCCTCCTGGCACCTCAGTTGCCCGTGCTGGGCTGGATGTTTGAAGGCATGGTCTCCTCTGCATATCATGCAACTGATGCTACATGGAGGAAATGGGCTGCACTAATTACGCAACAAGCTCTAATAGGAAATCCCAGTCATCCAGGCATTCTAGAAGTCATCATGGATTTGCCAGAGGGCAAAGATTTTGGAATATCACCAGAGGAGGAGGTGATGCATGCTGAAGAGGCCCCACCATATAATAAACTGTCAGAAAGTGAAAAGCAGTATGACCTGTTTACTGGTGGGTCCTGACGTATTGCGGGAAAGCATTGGAGGTGGAAGGCACCTGTACAGAGACCCTAACAACCAGGTGCAGAAACTGCTGGAGGAGAGGGTGAATTGAGTCAGTTTGCCGAGGTGAAAGCCATCCAGCTGGCCTTGGACATTGCTGAATGAGAAAAGTGGCCAGTACTTTATACTGACTCATGGATGGTGGCAAATGCCCTGTGGGGCGGTTGCAGAAATGGAAGCAGAGCAACTGGCAATGCAGAGATAAAGTTCCTGTGGTGCACATGAAGAAATGGCTGGTGACGATAGTCTGGGGTATTCCTGCTTCAGGTAAAGGCAAACCCAGTCATGGGTTTGCTTTCACTCAAGGACCTGGCTACTGTTTGTGAGTAATGTGGGAAGATGGGGAAGTCTGATTTGTACCTCAAGGGGATTTAATTTTGGGGGAAAGCAGCCAATTAGCTCAATTATGTGCTGTTGCCTGCTTTGTAACACTTCTATAGCCCATTAGCAAGATGCCCATCTCCACTACTGTGGGCTTTGAAAAGAAGATATGTACTGTCATGATCATGAGCAGAGAATAAAGTAATATTAAAGCCAGCAGCAGCAGCAGAAATGTCTGCAGGACACCACTGACTGACCCTGATTTCCTTTCAATCATCACCCCAACAAAGCATGAACTTTGATGAAACCAGATGAGTTCAGCAGTGACCAGATGAGTCTGGGAGGAAGCAGAGACAGGACACCTGACCCAAACCAGCCAAAGGGGTATCCCATACCACAGCACGTTATACACAGTATATAAACTGGGGAGAGTTACCTGGAAGGCCCTGATCCCTGGTTGGGTTGGGCTGGGTATCGGTGGGCAGGTGGTGAGAATTGTGTTGTGCATCACTTGTGTTTATTGGTTTCTTTTGCTTTTCCCCTTTTAGTTTTATATTCTCTCCCCTTGTCATTCCCATTGTTATTACTATTATTATTATTGGTGGTAATTCTCTCAGCCTGTGAGGTTTACGTCTTTTTGATTCTGCTCCCCATCCCTTGGGGAGTGGGGGGGAATGAGTGAGCTGGGCTTAAACCATAACAAAAGGAAATGAAAGATGCTGGTGAGAAATGGTGGTGACTGTTGACTCTTGCTTGGTAGTACAACGCAGAGCAATAGCATTAGACCACCTTGTTGTCCTACAGCTTTTTAAAACCTTTGTTAGCATGTTAGTTTCTTCTTCCTTTGCTGTTTTCTGCATGCCATAGCTGCTGATCTCAAAGAGTGGGGGAGCTGGGAGGTTCACTTCTGGAATACATAGGAATATAGATAGCTACCCCTCCAGAACACGTGCCTGGGAGCAGGAAGTAGTTGACTGACCAACAATTTTTACGAGACTCAGGCAAGACAGATAGTAGTGGAACTGGGCAGGGAAACTAGTTTTATGCTGTTACCTTGATAGTGAAGGATTTTCTAATTCAGTGTCTGTTTTCAGTCTCACTGTGCTAGTAGCGTGCACAGTGATTTTACAGTAATGTGACATATGTTGGACCCACTTCAGAAACATGGTAAACCCACACAAGTAGTCTGGACTTAAACCAGAAATTTATGTGCAGGCTTCAATGCTTGAAAGTTTAAGAATATGATACTTCCTGGTGTGGATTTTGGGAGGAATAGGGAGAGATGAGGTACGCTGCTAATGCATTTGATGCATGTTAGTAAGATCTTGCAGAAGTTGCAGGTGGTTCGGGTAGTGTTACAGTTGCAAGGACAAATCCATGTCTGATATGAATGGACATGACTTCGTTGAAGTAAAAGTATGATGAAATCATAGAATAGTTTGAGTTGAAAGGGACCTTGAAAGATCATCTGGTCCAACCCCTGTCTGCAGAGATATGTTATACTTTCAGTGGTTTTGATTCCTGTTGGGAAAGAGTTTCTGAATGCATGTAAATAGCAGAACCAAACCATGTATTTGAATGCAGGCTTGAATAAATGAGTCTGTTCAGTCTACAGGAAGATCAATACCCAGGTGTATGTCAGAAAACTGAAGAAAACCAGAAACATTGCAGTGCTCATACAACTAACGGCATTTGAACAAAGGACCTTCATGTGTTAGTAGAGATTGTGTTGCTGTAATCTACACAGAATTGCAGCTTTCACATCCCAAGAGCATTATCACTTCTTATGTTTTAACTTTAGCCCATAACTTCAGCCCATTCATAAAAGGTACCTAAACACTATCTCTAATAAGGATATTTGCTGTCACCAGCTTTAGCTACAGTATATTTGAGATGTGCTCTATGTTTTCTATTTGTTTTTTAAAACTGAGATCATACATTTGAGATTCATTATAGCAGCAACTTTTCAATTAGGGATTATTTTAGAGTTAAAGACAAAAAATGTGTAGCACTATTATGCAAATGGGTTATTTTTAAACAGTAAATAGAGAATTAAACTAAGAGTGAATCCTAGTAAGGTCACTCAGCTCACCTTCTGTATTTGATGAGAATGTCAGGCAATAGTTGCTTTTATCTAAATAGAATATGAAGTTACCCTTTTACTTTGTAAAAACTAATTAAAACTATCTTAACTTGCATGGGTATACAGTAAATTAATTGTCATTAAGTAGGAATCTGAATGTCCTATCATTCATCATGCTAAAGAAAACCCCTTTCTTCTTTGTCAGAATTCTAGATTAGAAACAAGAACAAAACAATTAGCGGGAAGCTGATATTAAGACTTCTTCTAAAAAAGCAATGCTCATGTTTGCATTTGACAAGAAAGTACAGTGATCAGTGCAAAGCTGTGCTATTTGGTTGGGTCTTTCTTCTTACGGGTTTGTATCGTGATCTTAAAAGTACTCTTTTGCCTTTGCCCAGTCTTGTCAAAGGAAACAGGAGAGAGATTGGTAGTTTCCCTCATTATCTGCTATCAAATTCTCAGCAAGTTGACTTAAATCACTCAAAGGCTGCTGCTCATTTATTGCACACAGCAGCCAAACAGATACAAGCAAGACGTTGTTCTTCTTGTGTGAAGCAAGTCTGTCTCCTAATCGTGTGGTTATACAGCATCTAGTGCAGTAATTTGGCATCTCTACCCTCTCCAGTAGTACAAATAGTAATTCCAACAGCAGCATGCACAGGGCTCAAAAGCATGTTTCATGCAGTTTGTGGCCTTTTGTTTTGCTCTGTGATGCTTGAAACTGATTTCAAGATGGGGATGAGTGGGACAGGCATTAATCAGAACGTTAAAGCTTTCCTAAAGAGCAGACGACTTCTTGAAGCTGTGAAATTCACTGTCCATGAACGGTCTAATACATTGTGGAAGAATAAGGCCAGTAGTGTGTATGCTAGATTGTTATTTTTCCTCATTCTGTCCTGTGTGTCATGAAAAGTGGAACTGAATTTTCTTGGCTGCTATAAAGCTTTTCTACGGTATTGGTGCCCAGAATCCCTAACCCAATCTTTCCGTCATCTTGCTTGATCTAAAAGAGTCAGATGTGGTACCTCTCAGTGTAACATTAAAGTAACTAGGAGGGGAGTAGATGGGGATGGTATTGACAGTACCATGGTAAAAAAATGACAGCCTTTTGTGTGTGATACCTGTATTTTTTCACTTTAGGAATACCTTTTACTCTGCTTTTAAATTGTATTCAATGGAAGGCAGGCATGTTGCCTAAGGTGTTGAAATTCACCGTGAGAGTATTAATATCCTCACTCTGATTAACTTTTGCCTATGTTCACTCAGGATGAGAGTGTTTTTCTTTTTCAAGGGTACCCAGCATTGACCTATCCCTTTTGGCATTAGAGACACTGATAGCAACCCAGTTGATGTGAAGAATTTGGCTGGCCTGAAGAGTTAATCCAGTATAAGAAGCTTTGGACTGGATCTGATTCCTGATTTTCAGCCACAGTTGGAGAATGAGGGTGGAGTAGCAAAGCCATTCCTTTCCCTCTTATCCTGATGACAGATTTACCAGTTTGAAAGCTAAGGCAAAATTGATGACAAATGAAGTGTTTTCATGAAGTGAAAACAAAGTTTACACATCTGTGAGCAGAAACCAGAAGGAAAAAGAAAGAAAAGCTTTTAAAAATCAAGTTTTCCATGTTCATAGCCTTCAACAAAAACTGGTGCCGGGGACAGGTTCAAAGAAGTTTGATTTAAAGGGATGGAATAAAAAAAGGTTTGGTGAAGTTTGATTTAAAAGGATGGGATAAATGATACGTGTCTGAAGATTGCCTTATAAATGATTAAGCAAGGCTAAAAACTTCAACTCAGAAATCAAATTCATGGGCAAATTTACTGGATGGCATATTCCATTTTTGAAATTTATGATGGAGATAGATATCTGTTATTTTAGAATTGATCTTCACCCCAGGAGTAAGATCTTCTGTCACCTGCTGGATTCTTGTCAGCACACTCAGTCTTTGCTATCAACTACTGACTTTTTATTACTTTAATGTCTACTCCAGAAAGGTGACATTCCTAAACAGTTCTTTACTCTCAGCTTCCATTTGTGTGTGTTGCCAAAGCTGATGGTTTAGTTTATTTTCAGCATTTGCGCAAAGGTAAATGGATTTTTAATGAATCAGTGCTCCTGCATTTTTGGGGGTTTAAAGCAGTACCGAGTAGGGAGTGTAATGCTTTGGTGGGAGAATACTGTGAGCAGATGAATCTCTCAAGTTGCTAAATAAATACTGAAGTGTTTGTTTTTAAAATAAATGCCTGGGCAAGGCTGAAAACGTTGGTTTGGTATTCATAGACACTGACGAATTATGACCTATTCCTTTTTATAGTAACATACTAAGTAAGACTGATGTTATGCCAAATTAATGGTTTAGCAAATGTCCTGCAGTGTAACAAGTGGTCAGCTCATACTTAAGACTTTATAGGCATGTGAAACCTAATTAAGCCATGAAGATCTGAAAAAACAGTAATTCCATTTAATTGTATTTTCAGTTTTGAAAAGTGGCCTCCCTTGAAGCCAGTCCCCCTCTGCTGTGGCCAGACTCTGGTCTGCCTCAGCTGTTGGCTTCTGCTGTGAAGCAGAAATACTCTCTTTTTGCAGGAGCCTGTTGGCCCTTAGGATGTTGTTCCCATCCCAGGTAGATGGAGGGGATCCATCTCTCCAGGATCTTAAGAACTTTGAACAGTTGTCAGTAGTGCCTGTTCAGTCCTCTCTGAGATGCAGGCTGGAGTACTGATGAGTCTACTTGGGCCATTCTGGCACGCAAAATAACTGGTGTCTGATGGCAAAAAGCAGCAAAACACAACTGTTATCTGAAGCTTCATTGCCCAGCCTAGATTCAAAGGAGAGATGATCAAGTGCTAGTATTTTTGACAACTGCTCCACTTTCTTTTTATCAGACCTATACACCCTTTCTCTAGTTAGCATCCGTAACCATCAGTCCGTGTTTAGCAGTCTTGTAATGAATTTCTGAAAGAAGTGGGAATCCCTTTTTGGTGTCAGATTCAAGAATGGACTTCAAATCCATAAGAAGTAATTTTTCAAAGGCATTTCTGCTGGAAGTCACATTTGAAGCTGTTCATACATGGTCATCAGAAGTACATGGCGTCTCGATTGTAAATACAGATATTTAACTAGGTCTTGCTTATCAAAAGAAAGGGTGCTGTGCTTGTCCTCTCTGAGCATCTCCTCTGGCTTCTTGCTGGCATGATGAGGTCTGTGCCCACCTGTTTTAGGAAAACATAATTATGTCCACATGACTGCAAACTGTTGCTGTTGTATATAGTACACCATCGGGATGGCTGGTAGCAGCACAATACTGTGACAGCAGTGCTTTCATTTTGCTGGTCAGCATATGTCTAGCAGGTCTTCCTTGTTCCCTGCTGTTTAACCAGGAACACTGGTAGTTGCCTGTCCCCTTGTAAAACCACTATAACTGAGTTTATTCACCTGTAAAGCACTTGAATTGTATCCTTAGCTGAGGCAAATTACATTACCACTAACTTCAGAGGTGTTGTTCTCATTCATGTTGGCTGAACAGTCAGCAGAGGAGAGCTGTGGGTCAAAGATATAAGTGCAAAGTATTACTATATTTTCTTACCATGACATGTATCTTGTATTTCCTTATTAAATATGTTGCAGCTTCTTAGAGCTGCTGATTGTTGTTGGTTTTTATTTTAGCACAACTAAAAGGCCTCTGCCTTTAAAGACAGAGCACAGCACTAATAAAATATCAAGCAGACACAGTACAATAGCAAGCTCATAAAAAGGAGATAAAACAGATTACATAAAATAACGTGTAGTAGCTTTTAGGAAGAAATGAATGGTTACACCTAAGTTTTAAATGATGAATCAAGGGCATGAATATTCATTGAAAGACTGAACCAGTATGGGCTAAGGCCTACTGTAGAGGTAGAACACAAAGGGATAAAAAGCCTGTGTTAGCCAGATGGCAAAGAGACTTGACACCCATGTCGGCTACTTGAAGCTGGTCTAAGCACAGGTTAGGAAGAGGGCTGTAGATGGAGACCTGATCACATAGTCACAGCAGCAATAAAATGGCAGCTTTTAATGCCAGGTGAAAATCTTGGGTAATGTGCACAGAAAGAAGGGCAACGCACTCAGATGTGTAAGGAATATGTAATAACTGATTCTGATCCAGCTCTGTCCTCAGAGTGAGTTTATTTGGAGTCAGTTGGGTTCTTCTCCTTGCTAATATTAGATATACATAAATTTAAATACCCTGCTGAAAAAATCATCCTGGGCACCAAGACATGAGCATGAATTAGGAAAGGCAGACCTATATTGGAGGCTTTTGGTCAACTGTAAATTATTAGCAAGTTACAGAGAATGTCAGGGACTCTAAAGTAAACATCATACCCAAGACCTGCATGACCCTGGCTTCAGGAGTGTTAGGACTCAGTCCTTTACTAGAAGTTAGAAGGATTAAAAAGGTAAAAGCAGCAATATAGTCAAAGGAAACAGTGCACAGTGGGGAAGCTAATTGTCTCCTTAGTCTCAGCTGAGATCAAAAATAATTAAATAAAGGGAAGAAATTTAAGGTGATGTATCTTCTGTCAGGATTGCACGGAGTTGGGGTGCATGGTAAAATAGACCAGAAGAGGTGGAGATTTTCAGAGCAGCACACAAAATTTAGAAGTGCAATATATATTTATTTAAATCTGTATGGCTGCCATCTCTTTACTGCTTTGAAAAGTTTAAAGAAATTGGCAATTGTAGGCTCCTGTACACCCCAACACAAGAGTGTAGTGGGATCCTGGACAAATTCAGATAAAACCTGCTGTTTCGCAGTCTAATGCTGTGAATGTCAGTTTGACTTCTGCTGATAAAGTGGGTTTTTTTCAGTCCTGATACTCAGTTTTGCATCAAGTATCAACCAGGCAGAATTATGGTCAACAAAGGAAAAGCTGCCTCTTCATTTCTACGTTGTATTTTACAATTATAGCTTTAGCTGTACGTATAAAGTGATGCGGCTTTGGGTTTGCAGGTAGCCCGGATCTGAACCACTGTCTCATTGCTCACGGTTGAATTAATGATGTGAATGTCTAAGAAGCCATCAGATTCATAAATCACCAGAAATGAGAGGGATAACTCATAAAAGTCTTTTCCTTTTGTTTAGCAATTGATCATTTTGCTTGCACATTAATAAACAGAGCTCCCCTGAGGTAAGCCACAGGAAGACATTTTTCTTCCTAATTTTCCTCAATCGTAGCCAGTATATCACAAGTGGAGAGAGTAGGCTTGTCGCAGTGTGTTGGTGTCTTGCAACTCCCTTTACCCATCACTGATGGCAAATAAATGCGATTAAGTACCCTGGTGGATAATTATTTGTGTTTACATAACAGGCGCCAGGTTTCCGAGTCCAAGATTGTCAGCTAGACCAAGCCGGAAGCGTACGTTGTCCATATCCCCCCTATCTGATCACAGCTTTGACCTTCAGACCATGATACGGACATCTCCAAATTCCTTGGTCACAATTCTGAATAACTCTCGTAGCAGTTCCTCAGCCAGTGGTTCTTATGGCCACTTATCTGCAAGTGCAATAAGGTAAGAACAGCATTTTCTACTTCTGTTACATATTCTCACGTGTTATGCACGCAAACACAAAGGTGAATATATACTCACATCTTTAAGCAGTTGTTGTGTTTTGTGAATATGTGTATTTTGTAGTTTCTATAATGTATGTTCACGGTAGCTTAATTTAAAGTAGAAAATACTTTCCTTCTTCTTGCTCAGAAAGGTAACCACAAGGGCGTATTATTGTCCAGTGCAGGTAACGCTCTATCTGGTCAAGGTAATGGTGTATGTGTCCTTAGGAATCCATCTGCAGAGAAACCTCTCCAGGATAGGTTTGTGGCTTAAGTCTCTTGGGTTCTTATGGGCATAGATATAATGGACAGTGAAATATTCCTGCATTACAGTCATCAGAGGGTAAAGCACAGACGTGTGGTACTGTTCAATTAAAATGCTTGGTTAGAAATTCTTGGTATTTATCTCCAAAGATAATTGGAGATAAATTACCTGTTCTTTTCTGAACGAAGGAAGTACTGTTATCACCCAGTACCATCAGAAGTGCTGGGATTTCCACTTGGTCACTCCACTTGCATGTGCAAAGAAAGAGCTAAAAATGGCTGTTCTGGAGGTAGAAGAGCAGAATACCAGGGGTAGGTTTGGCAGAAGTTGTACAGGAAAGGGGACTAAACAAGGCCCAGGGAGAGGAGACAAAAGCAATAATGTCAAAAAAGAAAATGAAGAGAAACAGCAATAAAAAGGAGTGCAACTGCAGAACATTCTTATATTTGTGACAGTGTTCTATGTTAACTGAAAAATGCTCCTTTGGTATTCCATAAAGAATTCCCCACCTCCCCAAAGTCTCAGAAAATATTGGTTTTGCATTTGTGGCACTCAAACAAAGAGTACTGCTGGTCCCTGGCTTAAAAGCAGCCTCCGCCTGCAATTTGCAATGAGGCAAAGGAGCAAGTCCCCACAGCAGTTTCTTTAGATGTAAAAGACCCATTTTTGGCAAGGCTTTAACATACCTCTCCGGCAAAAATGACACAACTTCAAAGCCCGGCTATGGGGATTTGCACTTACAGAGAACATGGGGCACACAACTGGTGTGTTAGAAATCACGAGCCTGCCACACTTTGGAAGTGACAGCACTGTAAATATTTGGTATTAGTTTAAGTGCTGTTGGGGTTTTTTAAGCATTTCATTTAAATAGTAGTGCTTCATAGCCCTGATGTACTTGAATAGCTGTATAGTATTTCACAGGTATGATATCATACCTCTGCAATACATCTCTGCAATCTATGTAACCACAGGCCCAATTATGAAGCTCCATAATGTGCAATATGATTTATGTCAATAGCTGGCAGCAGTTT
>JAVHNF010040344.1:0-18998 GCA_034783455.1 Micropsitta finschii
CCTCCGGTGAGGGGCAGGGCGCTCGCGGGCGGGATGGGCTGCGCGGGAGGGGGTGGCCCTCGGCGGGGAGAGCGGCGGGAGGGTGGGAGGTGGGCAGGGGCGGGGGGAGGTAGGGGCGAGCTCCGTGAGGGGGTCGTGTCAGGAGACTGGAGATCCGACAGGAGAGAGAGCCGCCTCTTGGTGCGGCTCCCTGTCTCTCCCCTCCGGCTCTTGCTCAGAACTAAGTCATTCTCACTGACCCATCCTCTCCAGCTGAAGACAGAGATTGGAGATTCCCAGATACCCCCATGCATTGTGGTGTGAACATGCCCAGTGGGTCAGTCTCAGGTATGAGCTATAAATACGTCTAACCTGTAAAAAGAGTTGGGGCTAAACAGTCAGTGTTGACAAAATCAAAACTAAAAAACAAAAACAACAACAAAAAAATTAAATAAAATATAATCAAACGGGTTATTAAAAGTACGTAATGTGGTTTGACTGAACATGTTGTTTTCTGGAGGAGTTATGACTGGCTGGGAGCGAGACTTGATTTTCATCTTGGGCATGTCAACATGAAAACCTGCGTGTTCCAAATCAAAATAGTGAGATCAAGGAGTGGGGATGGGGAGGGGAATACAGACTTTTCTCATGATTATGCTTTTTGCATAAATCAGTGTTTTGTTTTTTTTTGTGGAAAAAGAAAAGTCTTACGGACTACTGTATTTGATTTTTATTGCTTCTGTTGTTCATACAGATGTGGAAAAGCAGAACTTGAAGCTGCTTGATATATGATTTGGGTTTTTTTTGCCATTTTTGTTAGGTTTAACATAGCATATGAACATGAAATGCTCATATTTCATATATGAAATATCTTCACATGAATATGAAATATATGAATATGAACTATTTTAATATTTTGTATGAAATGTGGTAGAGCAGATGCTAGCTCTTATTTTTATACTAATAAAAATACCACATAGATCCAACAAAAATGCATATATATTTGTAAGATTTATTAAGGTTATGAGTTAGTAAGACTCAAGAAATATTTTGACATCTGCTAGGATGCAAGCAGATACTAATATAAAAACTTATGAACCATAAGCTTCATTTACACATGTCATGAAATAAGTGTTTGCTGTTGTATCTCTTGATGCTCTTGCTGACTGTGACACAGAAATAACAAATTGGATTACAGATGCACCTTTGATTGCAGTATGATCATTTTGATGATGCATTTCTTGAGTCTTAGCTTGCTGCTTTTTTTTTTTGCTGATCATATTATTTTGCATTTGCTTTTCTTCATAGTAAAATAAAGAAATGAATGCTGTGGCCCTGCTTTTTTAACCTTCTGTATTGATTCCTAATTAAATATCCTCTAGCTTTTTAGTAGAAAAGGTTTTCCTTAAGTTGCAGTTTAATTATGTTATTGGAATGTTCACTGTAGCTGTTAAACAGAACCTGCTTTTCTGAGATCTGATGACAATAGTATTAAACTGAATCCAGGCTCATTCTATGGGAAGTAACCAGTCAAATGCATGTTGTACAGTTAGGTTGTTCTTTTTGCGTACCTCTGTAATAATAGTTTTCATTGTGATAATTAAGCTTTCTATTATTCATAATTATTAAACCAGTTTAATTATGAGGTGTGCCGCTTAATGTCTCACATTAATGTTTATGCATTGTATGTACGTCAGTAAGGCATGCATAAAGCTTTGTCTTACTTCCGTTCTGTACAGTGGGCTAAAGGCTGTTTTGCAGGGGGTCCAGTAGATGGCAATAGAGGATGGATGTTGAGAGTTTTCATCTTTTCCCATTTTTGAGTTGTTGGCACGGTTCTTCCTGTTGGAAACTTCTAGCCAGTGTGAAGCGCTTTTTATCGGATGGGTGATGACTGCTGTAGTTCCACTGTTCCTTGCTGGTGGATGACTTGGTTTGAGACAGAGATGACATGGCCTGTAGAATAAATTCTGTTAATATTAATAGCATGTTAATGTTTTGATTATTGTAACTATTGTCTGTTTAGTCTGGAAGGGGAAAGGGCTTTCGCCGCTGTTCCTGAAATTCATCTGCTTTGTTGGATTGCTTCCTTGTTTTGCATAGGATTCAATGATGTGTTAAGACTTTTCTAATTAATGATGAGGTTGTGATCTTAAAGCAGGCATGGTGTTCTGAAAAATGCAATATGCCTGGAAAAAATGTTGCTTACTATTACACAATGGATCCTGAAGTTCGTTGTGATCATTGTGGATTATGGTTGCAAAATATAGGAAATACAGCTTGTTTCAAGCTGGTACTTCTGTTTGGGTTTTTTTATTGTTTAAATATTTTTATTTTATTGGAGTTTCTTTTTAAATTTAATATTTATTAAAGATGCATGATGTTCTTCATTTCTTTAGCCTTTTCATATGCCCCACATGGAGAACACTGTTGAAAATGATTTTGTTGCTTTGTGCAGTTAATATTATTTCAACATTTTCTAATCTGAATCTTTTAAATAGAGTTCTTTGTACCAAAGAATTCCGAGTCTTATCTACTACATGTTTAACTTCCTAGTAGTCTTCCTAAGGAAGAATTTAAAGGATCTCTTTACCAGATAAGGCTTTTTTTCTTTTTTTTTCCCGGAAGGAATATGTTCATATTGATGCTTTAATATGCAAATTGAACTTGTCTTTTAGTGTCCTGTTCTTTTTTTGGTTTAGAAGTAATGCATTCTTTTCCCCTTTGACACAACTCTTATCCCCTCTCCCATACCCCAGTACTTTTAAGTATGATCTTGAAATGAAAAGTGAAATCATTCTTTGCAGTTCTGTTTCTGTACTTCAGCAGCTTGTTTATCCACACAGTTTATGCAGGAGCTACAGATACCAAAGCCTGGTCTATTCATTCAGCAAGCTATTTCTTTCAGAAACTTTGTCAGTGCCGTGATCAGTTCAGAAATAAATACCAGTTCAGGGGTAAATATGAACCACTTCATGTTCTTCTTTTTCCCTCTGTAGTATTCATAGATATGCAGATACAATATTTCATCGACGTTTTCTTTGATACGTATTTGCTATTTAAACTTAAGTGCTACACTTCTGAATTTTCTGTTTGAGACATTGTAGCACAGTTCCTAGTGCTTTTTCTGTAGTGCTTAAGCACATGTTAAATTGTTTCACATGCTAAGAGAACATTTACTCTGAGTAGTTTGCACAGACAGGCAGCTTCGCTATATCTCCACTGGTGGTGACAGCAGTGTGCAGGGAGCAGGCTACAAGCAGAGGAAATTGTTCAGTGCAGATAAAGCTTTTTTAATGTCTGTCTTGCTTTAGTTAGTAGAATAAAAAGTGTGACAGATGCCAGTATGAATGGATTTTGAGGTCTGTGGTTGAGAGGTTTGTCAACTAGGAAGCTGTTTACCTTGAGATTGTAATAATTAAAGCTGTGTGAGTGATTATTATTCAGCTACCACATTCAAAAAATGAAATACTTTTTTTTTTGGTTCACCTAGGTGAATATTTACTGTCTGCTTGTATGTTTTCCTCCTTTTTAGGATAAAGCCTATCTGGAGAACAGACTGTAGAGTAAAGAAAAGCTTAATTCCCAAAGAAATGCTGCACTTCTTTATTTGAATGTAGTATCTTTGTCAAGCTCTGGGCATCAAGTATAAAATTTATAAATCTTCAGTAAAATTTACAGCTGACAGAATGACTGAACCAGGAGGCCAGTGGTTGGAATGATAGGTTAACTGCTCAGCAATCTGGAACAGTTAATGCAATAGTCAGAAGGAGTTCATAACATCACCTTTGTTAAGTCGGGTCAAAGATGTGTCTGTCCCCACCTCACCAATATCGTGTATGTTGCTGTCTGTACGTGTGGAAGGAATAGTACAAGTACCCCTTTGGTATATTTATGTGCCTTCACTAGTTTGCAGCTTGGAGACTTTCTGAACCAGAGTTGTAGTCTGTGTTCAACATCCTCTGGATATGTTGTCAGTGGATTTATCCAATTTCTCTTGAATACATGTAAATTTTTAGTAACTTCTTGTCACAGAGCAGTTTCAGGGCTTAGTATCTGTTCTGTAAAAAAGGATCCAGTTAAGTTTTTAGCTTACTATTTTTAAGTTTCATTTGTTCCAGTTTCTTGTGATAGAAAATGATGCAAGTGATCAACCCTCTTCATTTCTCAGTATCTTTTGTGTCCCTGTTAAACCTTTTCAAATCTGAGTGCATTATAATGTGGTTAAATGCGGTGCAGTGGTTCTGGAAAGGGTGAGGTAGTTGTTCACTGTTAGGGAGAAAGCGGTGGTGTTCTAAAGGCAGTGGTTTAAGGATTTGGGGACCGGCATAGCTTTACAGTAAGACTGCTGGTGTTAAATAACATGAACATGGATGAGTAAGGAGAATGTTGAGCAAAAGTGGATGTCAGAAGTTAGCCTGTGATTGTAAAACATATTTTACTATTGCTGTCATGCTAAAACTTTTATTCTAACAATTAATTTCAAAGCTGTGCTTCAAACCTGCCTTTGGAAGAGTTCTTTTGTGTGTGAATGTTTTTTGTTTTTTCCCACTGGTGAACTTCTAGCATATGAAGAGTACTGGTTTTTGTGCTATTACAGTGTAGTTTACTACACTGTAATAGAATTGGGTTGCAGTGGCAGGGATCTTGACAGTATGTTACGTTCTTCCTTGTTGAATGATTTGTTTCACCTCTTCAGCACTTAACCTAGTTACTTCTGTTTCATCTCAGGGTCTGTAGATAATAAGGAGCAGGGGAAACAGAGGGTGAACTATTGGGTGCTTGCAGGTCAGATATTTCAGTTTTCAGAATGTCAGTGTCTTTTGAATATATATACTGTATCATTAAATCAAAAAACAACCAACAAAACAAACCCAAACAATCTAACAAACCCCTCTTTGGATCAGAGGTTGACCATGGGATCATCCAACCCTAGTTTCTGTGAAACTGGATTTTATTGATTACCCTACTTTGCTGCAGAGTCTTTATTGTATGTTCAGAATATGCAAAGTTGTGATGTGACTTCCATATTCAAAGGTTTTTAGAAATGTTTTAGATGGTTTTAGAAAGTATCTATACTCATTGGAAGGAAAAAAAAAAATGTCCACAGATCTTACTTTGCTGGAGTTTCGTAGCATTCGGGCATGCTAAGGACATCTGTGTAAAAGTGATATAGTCAGCTCCATTACAGAATGTGCAGAATTCTTGTTGACAGATGTAAGAAAGTAAATTACAATGGCTGCCTGGTGCTAACAAGAAGCTGGTACAAACTGGAACTAGAATGTATACTTACTTTCATCAGTACAGTGATTTTCATAGAATGACATGCAGAGAATGTCCGTGCTTCTTTAAACAGGAACATTTTCTTCTGACTTCAAGTGAGCTTATTGGCCTGTTATCTTCTGGAAAAGTCAGTGGTTTACAGTTAGAGATTTTGAAACACATAAATACTCTGGTTAGAGTGGACAAGTCTGTGTGGTTCTGTTTTTATTCTTCCTGTGTTCACTGTGTTTTCCTTCTCTGTGTTACCTTTTTTGTGAGGCTTGACCTGCCAGGCTTTCTTTGTGTTATCCGAATGTTATTGTTGGTTGGTACTAGGAAGCAGTTTTGGTCACTTGAATGCCAGTGAAGTGCAAATTGTGTTTGTTAAGGAAGACAGTGAATAATAATCATTATGCATATCTGTGGCACTGTTTCGGTGTTTTGAATTGTGGTTAGTTAACCAGAACTTCTACATAGGAATTCCAGTGTTGAGAAAGAAGTTGGTTCTTTTACCAGGCTTCATTACCAGATATAAAGGTGTCATGCAGTGACATCAGTTCAGCTATGAACTACCAGCATCTTAGTGCAGTTAGTGAGCTGCGGCTCGGTGCTGATTTGGGTGGATTTTTGTTTGTGCTAGGTGGAGAAAATTCTTTTGTTTGACTGTAGCCTATATACAGTCTGCACTGCAGCATAACAGCTTGTGACTTTGACCCAGGGTCTCTGTCAGTGTGGGTGAAGGTTTCTTGTGATGTTGGATAGCGAAAGCAGATGCCTGTGGCCTGTATGTATTGTTAAAGGGTGGGAATGGTGTTAATTCTCCACTAACTTCTGACATAATCTATGTTTCGCTGCTTCATTTAATTCTCTTGAATTAACTTGTGTCCAAATTCCAGCTGATAGAACAATAATCATGAGTTACTCGCTACTGGGAAAAAAGATATGAACTTGACTTTAGTTAAGAGGTGCTCAGATTATGACAGATGCACAGCTTCCCTCTAAGCACAGTGTCAAAATTGGTTTGCAACTGGCAGTTTTGTATTTTGTTTGTAAGCATTGTGAAGAATTTAAACTAGTTTACTTAATAAGATTTCTTGCTTTCTTTCTTTATAAACATTTTTCTGCTCTTTTTTTAGACATGGACCGTGATTATGGGCATGGAGGCTATGGTGGCCCACGATCCATGGACTCTTACCTTAACCAATCCTATGGGATGGAGAGTCATGGAAGTGGAGGCGGAGGAGGTGGTGGTGGTGGTAACAGGTAAAATAATCCCTCGATTGTCCCAAGAATTGATCAAATCCAATTTAAGTTGAAACCGTTGTCTTCTAACTTAAGTGTTCCTGAGGCATGTTGTTACGATTTTGTATGAACACTTTCGTTCTGAGTCTTCATCTTCAGTAAATACTGGCAAACACTAAAGTATAAGAGCTAGATTCTTGTTGTAATCAGCATTTTGTGGTAAAGTTTGACAGTGAAACAATGCGTCTTTGAGTGAAAATGGAAAAAGTGTTCTTTTTTCAGTAATGGCTGGCAATTCGTAACTGATTGGCCTGACGTACCATTTCTGACATAGCCAGCTAGACCTATCTGGTTTAGTGCCTTAGACTGAATCTATCAACATTCCGTTTTCAAGGAACATTTAGGGTATATGTTCTTTGGTTTGAATGTGCAGTGCTCAAGTGATCTTGGTATTGAATCTGAAAGTCATGTCCAGATTATTTCATTGGAAGGTACTGACTATACTCAAAACAGTGTGCATGTTCTAGGCTGCTTTGTAAGATGGATTGGTCTCGTAAATTTTGATGCAGTGGTTTTTAAGTTGCGTATTTAATTCTAGGGTACTACTACTGTTGCTCTTTCAGATAAAAACAGTAGGGAGCAGCTGATTTGATTTAGGTCTTAATATTGTATTTCAAGAAGCATGCTTTTCAGAGTAGTGATTCTATCTTGGAGGAAATAAAATGTGAAGAAAACTTAGACAATCTGATGGTTTTCTTGTGTGCGCCCTTGAATTCTTGTTTGGCTGTAGCCAGACTACTGTATGATTCTTGTCTGTAGTCACCGTGGTGCCACTGGGCAAGGACAGTACTAAGTAGGGAGGCTGGAGAAGTGGTGTGTTTTGCTGCACGGTTCTGTTAAACTTTCTAGTTAAGTATAATTTGTTTAATGATGAACAACAAGATCAACTTAAAAGTCTGAGCAGAGATTCAGGAATGAGCTGTACCTACCATATAGTAATCTGCATATGATTGAGGTTGAATGACTATTTGAACACCAAAATGTTTCTTGCCATGTAACTTTAATATTGTGCATGGGCCGTATTTGTAGGTAGTGTAATTTTCTGTGTAGCTTTGGGTCTTCTGAGACTAACATGTTATAAAGTGAAGACATTCAGCTTACTGTACATACCGTTATTAATTTGAGTCTCTTCTAGTTCATATTTTATCAGTCAAGGGGTTGTCTTTCCCAGCTCCTACTGAATCACCCTATTTTAACGCTGCAGGGACACTAACGTGTTTCCCTTCCCAGTGGTTACAAATACTGATGATTTCTAGCCTGGCAATCCTCCCCTTCTTCACCAGGCAAAGCAAACTCTGGGTCAGTAGCTAAAGATTTCAGCTCCTTGTTACTCTACTCCGAAATTCCAAGGACTGTTTTCACATCCACTGTGCATGCATTGGGTAGACTTTCAAAATCCTGAGCTGCTAATGGGCTGTAAGTGAAAGAAGGATACCCTGATGGTCATGAACTCTTTTGACTGGGAGACTGAATTTTATAGGGAAGATTTCCAAAAAGTACAGCTATGAATTGGGAGAGCATGTGTATTTTTCCTTTAAAACTAGAACTGTGGGGTGTTTAAGACTCACGTCTGTACCACTAAAAAAATATTCTTTTATTCCTCAGTTCAGAGCTAAGCCGCCTTTTAACTGCTGTTTAACTGTTAGAATACGAGGGCATGATTTTGAAGAAAGGAGAGCTTGACTAGCCTATGAATGTCTGCAGGTGATAACTTTTGTGAGACTAGGGCTGGGCTCTAATGTTTTAGTATATGTATGTTGCTGAAAATTTGAAGTCAACAAAGTTCAGGCATACTGAACTTTAGAATTGTTCCTAGCAAAAATGGCTCAGATAGCTTTCTGTCTGGTCATAGTGTGATTTGCCCAGCCCTAATCAAGATTTAAACAATAACACAATTGTACGGACCAGTATAGTAATAAATTGATTTTAGTTGATAAATGTCAACTGATAACTTGTCTTTTGAAATGTATAACATTAGTAAGCTTACTTTTTTTTCTCCTCACTGTGCAACTTTTCCAGGTTTGGACCTTATGAGTCTTACGACTCCGGGTCTTCTCTGGGTGGGCGAGATCTGTACAGATCTGGCTATGGTTATAATGAACCCGAACAAAGCCGCTTCGGAGGTAGTTATGGTGGTCGATTTGACAACTCCTACCGGAATAGCCTTGACTCTTTCGGAGGTAGAAACCAGGGCGGGTCTAGCTGGGAAGCACCTTACTCCCGTTCAAAATTGAGGCCTGGGTTTATGGAGGACAGAGGAAGAGAGAGTTACTCTTCCTACAGCAGTTTTTCTTCACCCCATATGAAGCCTGCACCTGTAGGCTCTCGGGGGAGAGGAACGCCTGCTTATCCTGAAAGTGGATTTGGAAGCAGAAACTATGATGCTTTTGGAGGACCATCAACAGGCAGAGGCCGAGGCCGAGGAGTAAGTACAGAATCTTTTCAGATTCTTTTCACTAGACACTCTTTTAAACCCTTTCAAGACCACTGCTTTAAAATGAATGCACTGTTCGGTACAGTGTGGGTTTTTTTTTTGTCTAAGCAAACTGTCTTGGTTGACAATGTTGTTTACCCCCTTGAAGCTGTCTTCAAGTAGAACCCAGTCCCTCTTTCTGTTGAAAGTAATGCGTAATAGAAGACTAGTTGATAAGGTTTGTTAAATCTCTCCTTTTGTTTGAAAGGTGAAGATAATAGGTTTGGTCTAAAAGGGATTAAAAGGACTTGCATTTTTTCCTTGTAAACAGTAGCATATTTGCTGCTGGTGGTGAAATTCTTGGATATTGTAAAAGTTTAATTCAAAGTCTGTTGAAGTTTTGAGTAGGTTAAAGGTGCAATGTATAAGCAAAAAATAAAACCCAAGTTGTGAATGCTAGAGTAGTTTTTGTTTCCTGTAAAGGAAAATCTTAGTTAATTCTTTAATATGTTGAACATGTGCTTTATCAAACATCAAGTCTTCCTTCTAACTTAATTCTTACACTGACTTGTGTGTTGGAAGGGTGATGGGAAAGAAATGGCAAAGGTGAGTGGTTGCAGTTACAGTGGTTCTTTCTCAAAATTAAAGCATGGTTAAAGGGACACCATCAACTTGAAATCAGGTCCTTTCACAGAATTAAGGTTAATTGCCAAATAATGTGCCTAGTCCTGTTAATTGTAGTCATTTTGTTTTGAAGACTTATGTTCCAATTCCTTTTCAGTGGATTCCTTTCCAGTGTAGGATGTAAAAACTATATGACCAAGAAACAGGAAGATTAACTGTACACAAAATAGTGGGTCACAGTTTCGAGGAGTAACGTTTGATGTTAAATGGACTGGGGAGGGGGAAGAATACAACAGAAGGAAATAAAAGAAATCCGGACAGAAGTACTAACTTTAAGTTGATGGTGTCCCTTTATCTTGGTTTTATAATCCCAATTATGATTGTTTCAAGCACAGAAAGTTCAGTGAACACTTTTCTGCCTGTGCCTCTAGGTGTAACTTATCTTTCAAATTCTTAAGCGTGCCATATTTCTTTGGAAAGCAATTCTTTAACGCTCAGCCATGCAACTTGTTTGTAGCTTGAAGTATAGAGGAAGGTTATTTTCACTGGGTCCTTTAAGTGCCTAATTGCGTGGTGGTTTTGTTCCAGAAAGTCTCCTTCACAGCATTCCTGAGTACTCTAGTTGCCATATGAAAGTTTTAGCTCAGATTTGCACATGGCTGCTAGCTAGCATGTAGCATGGTATGAGAAATAGATTCTAACCTTTATGTTTCTCTGCTGGTGAAGCTGAAAGCATTAGGTTCTTAAGCTCGGATACCATCCTTTCAGAACTCATTTAGATCTGAAAGGTTTGTGCAGTTGCAACCAAATAGCCTTGTTTCTTTTTCGTTCTGCTTTTGAAATGTATCTCTTTAGTCTTTTATGTAATAGAATGTAAAGGCTAAACTACTTGCCAGATGTAAAATGCATTGCACCTTTAATAGATAGACTGTTAAAAAACAGGAATTGAAATTACTCCAGTGCATACTTCATTTCAAATTTATGTGTACAGTGTAAATGTACATGTTAGGTAGTTCTGTAACTATCTCAAATAAATTAACATGGCGATCTTGTGCATGGACTCATTAAGAAAGGTTTCTGGTTTGGTACATTCTGTCATTTAAAATTTGCTTAAAAAACCAAGTCATGCTTTTCACAAAGTATGTTGAAGTTATTTTTATGTTCTTTTAACTTGGATAGTGTAATACTAATTCTCTTTTCATGTCAGTAGAAATATTTCTGCTTATCCAAGTCACCCATCCAGTCAGTGGGCGCTCTTCTGCCCTTTATTAATTCAATAATTGTGTTAAAATTAAGTAGTATGTTAGAGCTTTTGTAAACACTGCAGCCAGCTATATTCTCCTTCTTCGGAGTACGCAGTTATTCCATGCTTTCAGAGAGGTAACTTTCATGAACAGGCATCCACAGCACTTTTAGAAATGTCCACAGGAATTCTGCTAGGAATAGTAGAAAGCTTTTGTCTTTCAGCTGAATTTTCATTTCTACTGCTGCCATGTTTTTATATCGCTCCCTCCAGGCCAAGCTTTTACGTTATGAATTTACTGAATTCAATGGAAAGATAAGTAAAAGAAGGAATGAGCTTCTGTCAGTTAGTCACTGTTTCACACTGGCCAATCTTCTTTACTGCATTTTTAAATCACTGTCAATTATTTGGCATAAAGAAGCTTTTTCTTCTTTTTTTTAGAACTTTATTTTTAATGGCTGCTCTCTGAAGTAGGTTGGTTAGCTCTGCTTTTTTCCCAAAGGGAGAAGTCGTTTATCATCTAGGGAATCTGAAGAGAGGAGCCAAGGTATTAGGGTGAGACAAGAACCCTGTTAGACATGTTCATTATCTGGACAATGGTTCTGAATAAGCAGAAACGCAGTTTATACATCTGTGTTCATTCTACTGGACAAACATCCACAAGGCCATTGCACAACACAACATTGAGCTGGGAGCTTATATTTCCCCTGCATTTTGCTCTAGAATGCAGTTTTTACTTAGTTCATGGTTTTATTGTACCAAGTAAATGTTATATTTCTATTGATTTAATATACTAATACCTTTCTCTTGATTTCACTAATTTTCAGCATATGGGAGACTTTGGAGGAATGCACAGACCTGGAATTGTTGTTGACTATCACAACAAACCCAGTCCTGCAGCAGTTGCTGCAAGAGGAGTAAAAAGAAAAATGGTACCACAGTCATATAACAAACCTGCTGGGACATTTGTCAAGAAGCCCAAAATGACAAAACCTATTTTGAAGCTGAGCCAGAAAAAATCACCAAGTAAGTAACAAATGCCACAATTCTTAAATGTGCTGGTTGGTAATTCTATGAGTTTACTCTTCTACTGTGAAGACAATTTGCTGAATGAAATACAGTATTTTGATGTGTTTATATGTGTACTGCTGAAGACTATTTAATTCAGATCTAATAATGCCTCCTGGAGACATATATTCACTATGGAAAATAATTTCAGATCTCAGGTTGCCTTAAGTGTTGATGCCTGACAAATATTAACATGTGCCTTTGCATGAGGCTGGGCCCTGCTGCCCAAATACTTGGATGTAAAATGTAGTGCATCAACTGCAATGCAGCTAAAATAAAAGTATAGGCTGTGGATGTAGAGGAGAGGGGAAAAGGAGACAAACTGAGAACACAGTGAAAACTGATGCAAAATGATTTCTGAATGGTAAAGGGAGATTGTTCCTTCTTGTAAATGAAATGCCATAATGATGAGAAGAACTGGAAATATGGTGGATGCACTGGAAATACAAATTGTGAAGTATTAGTAGTGCTTGGTTTGTTTAGCTTCCCTAAAGATGTTCTACAGATCTAATAATTTTCATGTAGCAGGCAAAGAGGGAGAAAAGTATCACTGAGATTGGAATAAATGACTTGATTTGAGGGAATTTCAACTTGAGTCTTAAATATTACGAATGGCATGTACAGCAGTCAGATTTTATTTTGGGGAGGAGCTTCTAGTATCCTCACTAATTTGTATCTGAAGTGTTTTATATAATTTGGTTTCAGATCACATATGAAACTTGCTCAAAATTACTTTAGCTTGGAGCTTGCAAAGTAAAGGTACAGACTGGGCAGAAACTTCCATGTGAAAATTGTAGTTACACTACTGTGTATTAAAAAACCTCTTTAATTTCAAGATTACTGTAAAAGTTTCAGGCACTGGGTGTGTAGAACATGTTCCTCTGGTTTTTATATAGGGAATAATATTGCTGGACTTGCCAGCTTTGTTGTGACGAAATGGGTCTGTAAAATACACATCCAGGTGTATCAAAGATGGACATCTCAGAAGTCTCCCTTGTAGCTCTTCTTCTTTCAGTACTTTTATACTTTCTCCTTTTCTGAACTACCTTCAGACAGAGCAGTTCTAGTTTATTATGTTTGCCCTCACTGATTTCCACAATTCAGGGACCAATGTACTATTTCATATTGAAGTTACCTTTAAGAAGTGGAGTAGATGGTGCCTACTGGACAGTACACTTTTTATCAACCTGTCCTGTGGAGACTGGGAGGAAGAAACTGTTGGGTGGCTTTACACAATTTTCTGAAACTTGAACTGAAAGATGCCCTAAGCAGTGTTGTGTACGTGAAAACTAAGTGGGTGACCACTAACAGAAAATTGGGTACAATTTCTATACAATATATTTGTGAAAATATATCTCAAAATTATATTGTCCTTTCTGTCATGGCTTTCTTGTTTTGCGACGTTAGATGTAGATGGTTGCTTTTAGAAGACTGATTATATGCCTAAGGATAACTGAGTATATGTTTAGTATTGTTACTAAAGTATGATAAATTGTAAATGTAGACATGTTCTTTTTCTTAAGTACCTTATTGCCTTAAAATGAACTGACAGTAACAGCACTATCACATTATTTATTTCTTCCTTGCTTTGCTTATAGGCAGGAAGTCATCTTTCCAGGATTCTATGATAGAGGTAAAGGTTCACTGCGTTGGAAAATGTTTGTGATTGTTTCAGCAGTTTTCACAATATACTTAAAGATGAGTAATCATTAAACTACATTTATAAGAATTGAGCACTTAGCTATATAAGTGTGTTCTAAATTTTTTCTTCACTGTTTTTAAGCATGTCTTATTTTGGTGGCAGTCTGAAATCCTTACTGATTTCTAGTGAAAGATACAGCTTGTGCACATAGCCTGGAAAAGGAATTTTAATGTCTGTTTGTAGACCCTACCTGTTCTTGTAATGCACAAAGAACTGTCACACGAATACTTACAGTAAGACATAAGGCACATCAAGGAGAGGAGGTGAATAAAAAAGGAACCAATGTTAACAGATGTTCTTTGATAAGGTACAAAGATTAGTTCCCACATACAGAAAGATCAGTTGCAGTGATATGTAGGAATGTGATCAGTAAGCTAAGTGTATGTATATATATCCTAGTTCCATACTGAAAGACTGGGATGATATTTTCCTTTTTGAGTGAAGGTATTAATGTATTCTCAGCCAAGTATGGGGATGTCTGAATTGGAAGTCAGAGCATTTATGTGGAAGGCAGAATTTTGATTGTGAAACTAATCCTCAAAAGACTTCAAGGTGTTCAGGAGAAATGCATACCTTTAAGTGTTTATACACTGAGTAACTAGATAATCAATTCTGTTTCTTCCATTGTTTTATTGGATAATAAAAGTCAAGTAGGAGATTACTGGAAACAATTAGCACTGTCTTTTTCTGGATTTAGAATGGCATTGTTTTGTGGGGGTTTTTTTCTTAACAAGTTTATGGATTTGACTTTATTAGGAAATTGAAGTGGACACAAGTGGTGCAGTTGTTATATATGAAGACTTTACAAGAGATGCTTATGATCTTGGATATCAGACTTTTGGAGGTAAGTCAGTTTGCTTTGTCCAGTAAGGTATGATAGGTATTGTATTTGTGTGACTGATTAGATTTGGTAAGCCTGTATGTATGACCTCTAATTGTTGCTAAATAGCATTACTTTCTTTCTTTTAAGAGTTTATACATGTAGGCCATGGAGAAGATGACTGTACCATCCATCCCTCCATCCATCACTTTTTTTGTTCTTTACATGCTTATTTCCTGTTTTCTGATAATCTCTGTATATTATTGTTTGATTTGTTTTTTCTTTAAATTAATGTAATGGTCTTCTATACTTACTGCCATTCCATTGCTTAAATCTTGTTAATCCCACCAGTTCTTCACCCGTATCTTATTATTTAGCTGATCAATCTCACCCTTAAATTGTAGGTGTGTTATTTTTATAAGTGGATTTAGTTAACTTGGAGACCTGCTCTCAGGAACACCTGGTCTAGTTCATGTGCTGTCTTAATGAAATAGGGTAGTTACTAGTCTGCGTAAAATCAGTTGAAGTATCTATTTAGTTTGCATGAAATCAGTTGAAGTGTGTGAACTGTAGCAATCTCAAACAAGTATACAAAGAAATCTAGTGTTAATGCTGAAACTATCTTTAGTCCCCTTTCCCTTTGTGAGCTGCCCTATTGCACTTGTAGTCTAATCTGATATTGAGGACTGCTGGAAGTTTGCAGCCAGCTGATCAGAATCTCTCTTCTTGAAATACTGAAGTGGGAGCCCCACTGTGGACTCCTAGTTTATCTGTAGATTCAGGCCATCCATTTCTCAGCTTGTAGCAGGATGGGCGCTTGGAATTGTGAGCTTGAAGGGCAAGGCATAGGCTATTTCACTCCACAGAATGTCATAAGGATGCTTTTTACAGCAGTAAGATGAGGTCCTTTGCATATTTCCATGTATGGTGGTAGGACATTCAGTGAAACTTAAAGCCTGAAATCAGCAGTGGGAATTGGCTCTATCTTTGGGATAGGAATTTTTCTCCTCTCCAGGTTAGAATAGTTTTTGAAACTCTGCTACAAAATGAAAAACCTTGGGGTAATCAGGAATGGAGCGAAAGCTGTCAGTCAGTGGAAAAGTTCTCAGTACTTGGTGACACTTCTAAAGCCACAGAGCTTTTTGCAGGTCTTTTTTTGCATTATGATGCTGTATGTTCCTTTCTGTCACTATTTGGATGGAGGCTGACCTCTCTCCTAAGGTAGAACTGCACCCTCTGTTTCCTGCTCTGAAACTACTAGCTGAGTAATGTTCCGATTGTTTCCCTTTATCCATAGGCTTTTAAAGCAGACATAGGAAAGGCATAAGTACACTTAGGCAAAAGTCAATGTCCTTATAAGTCTTTAATGTTGCAAAAGTAGTCATTTCTTTGTTTGCACCCCCTCTGCTCTTCACTGGTTTATTTCTTCAACTTCAAATCTTGGAACATTTGTCTGTGAAGTCTAGTGGGGAAACATAATAAAGTTGCTGAAGTTCAGGTTAGGTGCCATACCTTAATGGAACACTGCCTCGTCTTCTTTATGGGAACCTTTACTTTTATTTATGGAAGCTGCCTTTTCAGCAGAAGAGAATGGCTTTAGATACTTTCTTTTTATGTAAGGGGATTGTAGCAATGGTGCTCTAAAACCACGGAGAGTTTTAAGTGATGTGTTTCTCACTGTGCATCCCCAAGTATCCTTTTCTGGTCGCTTCCTTGAAGAGGCCTCTAATAACTAGGCACAAGAGGGGTAGGATTTGCTTTAACTCTGAATTCCCTTCATTTCATGAGTGCAGTCTATAGTGTAACCCCTTAACTACTAAGTTAAGTTTAAACGGGTTGTCTTTAGAGGAGGAAACCAAACTGAAACTTCTATGGCATTTAAATGCGCCATTGAACCACTTCAGTGTAGGGTCTTTCTCTGTGTTAACACATTAGTGTTTCTGGAGGAGACATGGAAGATGGAGACTTTTACTGGTTGGGGGTTTTTTTTGGTGTGCGGTTATTTTTTGGGGTGTTGTTTTGGTTTGGTTTTTTTAACATAAAACTTTTAAATCATTCTGCTGTATGTTAAGATGGCAAAGGAGAAGCTAAAAGTGAGGAAGAAGAAAAGCGCCGAATTGAGGCCAGAAGAGAGAAGCAAAGGCGTAGAAGGGAAAAGAACAGTGAAAAATATGGTGATGGGTACAGGTTGGTGTTATCTTCTGTTTTTGTGGGCAGTGTTTTTCTTCCCCTTTATCCTTCTGTTAGAATATGTCTTATTTCCTCAAAGCCCCTTTGGACCGATTTTTATCAAAATAAAATGTAATGAAGAAATGAGCAAAAAACCCACCCCCCAAAGTCCCACCCCAAAACAAAATCCAGAAACTAACCTAAACAAAGTAAAATATCTCGAATCAAAACCCAGCACCCAAATCCTGCAACTTAGAAGACTGCATGTTTCACTGGACCTCCGCTGTATCAGAAAATACAAAGTATGATGCATCAGTGCACACTTGAGAAGCAGATTAGAATGGTACTGCTTTTGAAGTATGTATTTCAGTCAAATATAAATTCATGCTGATTTAATAAGCTGTTAAAAATTGTCTTTATTCTGGTTTCCTATGTATGGTGAGCTGTTGTGTAGCAAAAATGAGTAGATTGTTCTGTAAGTTTTCTTAGTCTTTCCACAGCCAAGCAGGCTAATGGCCAGCACTGTACAAAAGTCTTCTGTATCGGTTCAGTGTATGATCACAGTGTTAGTGCCATTGTACTAAGGTGGCCATATTTCCTTAAAAAAGATTATATAGTGTTTAATTTTAAAATGAGCTTTAAGTGAATTATTTTGATTATTTGCAGTTAGGAAATCATGGCCTGGGCTTGACTCTCAGAAGTCCTATAAAAGGTGACACAAACTAGAGAGCTGTGATAGATAAACTCACAGAATAATGTGGCTTTTAAACAGTTAGCTTTTGATTTCAGCAGTTTTCGTCTTCTGCATGGGTAATTCATCTGAGACTAGCCTCATTTATGTTTGGTTCTTGTAACAGGTACCCTTCATGTGAAATACTGCAGTTTTGCTTTTTCCCTTAGGCTTCTTTAATGAATGTTTTCCCTTTCCTTTTCTGATTAGGTTTGTCAAATCTTCATAGTTTTGCTGAAAGAGGGAGAGGAATGTTTCTGTAATCGTAATACTGTTTGCTGTTTTTTCTCTTGCTAGAATGGCATTTACTTGCTCATTTTGCAAGTTTCGAACATTTGAAGAGAAAGAAATTGAGGCACATCTGGAGAGTGCAGCCCACCAGGAAACATTGGATCATATCCAGAAGCAGACCAAATTTGACAAAGTAGTGATGGAATTTCTTCATGTAAGACAGCTGCTTTTTGATCTATGTAGTACTTTTACATTAGAATGTCTGTAAAATTTACCAGTGCTTAATTTATCATTGCAGATGACTTTTGACACAACACACGTTATTAAAAGCTGAAGCAAATTCAGAGTCTGTAAAGTAGTGTTACTTTGACAATTAAAAGTAATGCCTTAGAAAGTTAAAGCAATTAATTGCTATTTATTACAGAGCTATTCTGTTTTAAGTATAGATTCCTGTTAGAATATAAGCCATCATACATCAAACATGCTAGAGTTGTTTTATCTGACTCTCTGTAGGAGTGTATGGTGAATAAATTCAAGAAGACAGCTCTGAGGAAGCAGCAGACAAGTAACCAAACAGAAAATGCTCAAGCTGCTGAAAAAGATATAATGGAAGGTGAGTAATGGCTTTTATGTGAAAATGCATACTGTGAAGCTCTGCTTGTCCTTTTCCCCTTTCATTCTTCTTTGATAAAATCAAAATGATGAATTTTCATACCTTTTCTGTTACCTGGTAGGGATTTCTTTCTTTGTTTCTGTTACCATGTGGAATGTCAGCACAATGGGCAAACCTTATTTATGTTTGCTGGCCAGGTGGTGATGTCAGAAAGTAAGATAATGTTGTTCTAAGTACTTGGCAAATGGAATTATGTGGACTTTGCCATCATCTTACTCAATATAATGCATGAGGAGTGGCAACAGGTGAATGCAGATAGATTGTGAGAGAGTGTGTGATAAAGCAGTAAGGTGATAATAGTCAAATATGATGGCAGAGATCTGGATAGTGTAAGTACAATAGTGGTTCTGAGGGACACTGACAAAAAAGGAGCTTGATTAATTTCTTGGCAGAGATGCATCTTGGCCTTAATTTTTTTTTCCCTTGCTTGCCCTACAGGCAGTTTTCTAGACCATTTTGTATGTCCCTGCCTTTCTGTGCCATATCATTCCACCTTATCCTTTGCTTCGGGGATTTCAAAGGATATGCTAGAGCCATAGGGGACACTGTTTTGAATATTTTACTTTAGGCAATAACTGTGTTTGGATATTACCTCAATTGGAATTTAAACTCTAAAAACTACTTAAAAAATGGTATAGTCTGTATCTTAACAAACTTTCAAATCGTTTTTGAGTAGAATAATAGAATAGTTAGTGTTGGGAAGGACAGTAAAATGATCCAGTTCCAATCCCCTGCCATGGGCAGGGACACCTCAAACTAAACCATGTCACCCAAGGCTCTGT
>JAVHNF010040364.1:0-18889 GCA_034783455.1 Micropsitta finschii
CAGGGGCTTGGAGCAAGCTGCTCCAGTGGAAGGGGTCCCTGCCCGTGGCAGGGGTTGGAGCTGGAGGAGCTTTAAGCTCCCTTCCAACCCAAACCAGGCTGGGATTCTATGAAAGCTGAGACAGAAATGGGACTTCTCCCTTTCTGTTCTTGCCCACTGTATCCTGGCAGACCACCTCCTCTGTCAGGGAGCACTTCCTTGCCTGGAGCTCCCAGGCTGAGCTGGGGGTTACTCTTCTCTGTCATCACCACCAGGCTTCCTACCCATCATTTATTCACCTAGAGCAAGTGAGATTCTTAACTTCCTGTTGATCGAACTCCAAAATGGTCTAAAGTGATTATTTCACTTAAAGTACACTAAGGGTAAACTTCATCCAATAACGTTCTTTGTCCTTTTAATGCTCAGACCACTTCTTGAATGACCACAACAACATAATCTCTAGACTTTTCATGCCTTGACATCCCTTGACATTCCTTATAACATGTGAATCACATGTACGCATCTTACAGACTGTAGGACACTGAGTTCTCTCTAATCTTCGAATTCTTGACTTGGTATATTCTAAAGTTAGCAGCTAATTCTGGTTGCCATTTCTGAGGGACACTGAGAAATGAAAAGCGATTTCACTGAGTACCTCTCTGCAGCTGACCAAGGGGGTTCCTGTGACTCTAAATTTCTTAACAGAAAAATATCTGTTCTGGGCAGGCCATAAGGAAAGGAAAAGAAAAACACCTTCCTCATCTTCTTATCCCACTCACTTTCTGTAGTGATTTAGTCTTTACTTTCTGAAGTCCTGAAGGATTTAGAAACCTTTTTCTTTGTTGCAATTTTGGACTGAGAATTTCCCTTTATTCCTCCCTATTTGTTTCAACAGAATTCTTCCTGTTTACATAAATTAAGGATCTGGACCTTGGTTTCCAACTCAACTAAGGACAACTCAAGTACAATAAGACAGATTGTCCTCACAGGATTTCAAGCTGTGGAGAGAATCCAAAGTGCCAGAAATCTTGTGGGGAGGACTGTTTTCAGAGAAATTCCACCCCATAGTTTCCATACATGTCATATAAGTAATGTCACCGCAGACTATAAACCTTCTGAAATCAGCCTGCTGCATTCAACACTTCTGACTGTATAAGAGTATTATACAATTACATTTTATATAGGTAGAGTTTCTTTTCCTTTTGCTTTAAACTACTTCACTTAAAATTACATTTAAAAATTAAACTTGAATTAAAATTACACCAACATTTCTCATTCCCTCTGAAAGTGTGGAAGGTCAGGATTCATCTCAAGCATGCCATTGTTAGCTAGTGAAAAAGTGCCACTGAAACCAGTTGTAGTTGTGGCATGCAGTGTAAGTATAGGCAAGTGACATGTCAGGTGCTGAGAGGGCATCCTTTGGAGCTGAAGCTCTGACACATTAACTGATGTGGAGGAGCAGGAACGAAGGCTGAGATTAATTTCTGTATCTGTCCTTGCTGCAAACGCTGAGCAGTCGGTGGTAATTTTGATCAGACATATTCCTCCTATAAGGAAGAAAAGCAGCGTATGCTGGTACTTTAATTTCAATTTGCTTTAGCAGAGATTTATAATTATTATAAGGAATGATTTTATAATGTAATTCTGTGTTGTCAGAGGAGGTTAGCTTTATGACCTGCTTTAAAAAATAAATGCAGCTTTAATTAAAACAAAACCAAAGAAAGAAGTACAGTCTTGTACCAACATGTTGCTGTCAGCACCCTGCTAACTGTCTGAATTGAACTGTAAGCCTCTGCTCAAAAGATACCAGTGCCAAAAAACAAAGCTTATGGAACTTTTAAAGGTACCAGCAGCTTATTTTTAAGTTGTATCTCAACTTAGTATTGCTGGAGGTTTTCTAATAACAATTATGATGACTGTCAAAAATCAGACACTAATGAATAGCAACCTTTAGTAGGCTGTCAACTTTCACAGAAGCATAGCTGGATGCATCAATAAACCCGTCTATTTTTGCTTAGCAGCAGTGCATTTCCATTACCTGAAATGGAGTCACTTTTGGTTTAACCTAGTACGAGATCAGAATCAGACTCATTAAATTTAGCCTTCAAGCTGCCATCTTTCATGAGGTAAGATGATTTTGCTTCTACATAATGGATGTCACAGAGCTCATCTTCAGTACATGCTCACACTACTTGTAATTTTCTGTATTTGCATTACCTGACATGAGACAACATTAATGCTGTATCACACTGAAGCCTCTCTGACATCAGCAAATAGAGCCACCATGCAACCCAGAGACTTTCTAGCATGCATGAAGCAGACATAGCCCCATTTTTGCCCTTGTGTCTCCTTCACAAGGTCAGTGATATTAAGCTGACATATCAAACCATTCTAGTATCACTTCATCAGAATTCTTCATGTCTTAGTGTTCGTCATACATCAAGATCCAAAGAGCTGTTGCACGGCTGATGCTACATGGCTTGGTTAGGTCAATCTATAATATTATGGGGGGTAAAATGCGACTCGCTAGAAGGAGATTTTAATTTCACTAATGTTAGTTTTAATATTAATAATTCTATTGATTTCTTTCTCATTAACTTCAGAGTTAGAGAATTTTCTAGTCCAGAAGCTACATTTTGGGACAGGTGTTCATTTTTAATATTTTTTTTACTCTGTCTTCTTTAAATGATTCAATAAGAGGATAAAAATGCAATGACAGAATTAATTCTGCTTCCCCAGTAAAAGGTATACACTCAGCACAAACAGGTGAGGGGCAGATTGCATCCTTTGCCTCCAGCCTCTCTGTGCAATATATTTACCTGGATGCTGAGACCCATACAAGAATCCACTACTATTGAGTTTCCCAGTGAGGGAACTAGAGGAAGGAGTCTGCAGTAGCTGGCAGTATTAAAGGTTGGAGGCCATGAGTGGGAATGCAAAGGCAAGTATTTGAGAGATGATTTATGGAAAATGAAGCGTTTTCTCTAGCATACATTTAAAATAGGATCTTCTACAGAATACACTGAAAACAGTAAAAGATAGCTAGCAGTTTAGGACTGAATTCTTAAGTAGCTATCTTGGGGAAAACTTGTGCTTTCAGAAAAGGTATTTTTTCCAGCTAAGATTGTCTAGTCTGACACTAAGATGAGCAGCTTCAGATATTGTAATACTGCCTTTAAAATCACTGTACTAAAACACGAATTTCTTTTTTCCAACGTGGATGCACGAAAGTCTTCTGCTTTGGTGTCAGAAGTGTAACATTCACTTCTGCACCAGATGACAGCTGGGTACGAAAAGTCTTATCTCCTAAATGTTTTGTTCTATTAGAGAGCTTGTAAATAACTCCTTCTAAACATTTTAATCCATTTCTAGTCTTGGCACAGACTAGTCTTTATGAGATATCCAATTGGTGAAAGAAAAGGACCTTTTTAGACAATACATAGTATTGTATACAATGTATTTGCTACCGTTTTTCTCTCCAGTTAGTGCATACCTGGTCCCAAGGAAAGACTTAGAAAAGTATTCCTTCTTTTAAAGGCCAAATTTTTGAAAGAGCTCAGCATAAAGTGTTTGACTCTCTCATGCTGCTGGTGGCTTTGGACACCTGTTGGGCAGTAGCCATGTTTCTGTTCTGTTATTCTGTCAAGCACTGATTCACAACTATATTTCAGGCAGTATGATGCAGTAAATAAAAACGATCATTAGCAACTGTACATATCACCTGAGGCACTACAACTAGTCAGGAGAGAGACAGACTCAGTTCTAATAACTCCTGAAACATTTCTCAAACACTGTGTTTTAAATGCTACATGCTTTTGATAGGTTTGGAGTTGTGAAATCCTATCACAGTGTGTTTGGGATGGCTTTCCACTGCAGCTAGTGAGAAGTGTCTCTGTGAGTACATGTGTGCATGGAGCACACATCTCATCTGACACAGCAGTGTGTCTGGTGGTCCTTCTGCTCTCATCAGTTTATTAAAACAAACAAACAGAAAAGATACGATGTATCAAAGAAGTCATTGTCTGGCATTAGCTTTGCTTTGGAGGACATGATGAGTGTGTAAGTTGGAAGACATTGAACTTCATCATTCACTGTGCTTGTTAATGTTATCTTGGGCTAGAGGGAAAGTTGCATTCTTGCACATGTCCTGATCTTGCTGTTTAACAGTCAAGACAAAGTTCTCTGTATAAGACTATACTTTTTTTCTCACCACATATGAACACATTCCTTCTCAGGTTTTAGTGTATATAAAAGCTCTGTGGACTATGATGCTGAATTAGCCTTAATATAACTGCATGTGTAACAAGTGAATTATTTTCTCACTTGGTCCCTCTAGCAGAAGTGCAATAGCAGTACAGTGGGCTAGCTTGATCTCCCCCAGTTCCTTGGAAATTATGGTCAGATGTTCACTTCTGGAGCTCCACGTGCTGCTCTCTTACTCTCGGATCACAGCTATGTATAATTATCCCAGCGGTTCTGCAAACAGACAGTAGAGAACAAAACCAACTCAGTTTTGTTCTAGTCCTTGTGGAAATGTTTGATGCACACACAGTAAAGGAGAATCCCTAGGCCACATGTTAGAAGTAGAGCAGAAAAAGCAGTTTGAAGATCAGTCTCCATGTTGATTTATGCTGGATTCAATTTTCTGTAAGATATTAAAAAATGGGGGCATTATTGCCGAGGGAGTGGGGAGTCTTCCTCTCACTGCAGTCAGAGCTACATCACATCAGCAGTGAACAGAGTTGGGAATGGTGCTGGGAGAAGAAGGAAGAAGTTGTTTCATGTCCTATGAACACTGTTCCTCCATTTTGGGTTTTTGGATTATTTTTTTTAAGCGAAAGTAGTTGAAATGCCCACATTTAGAATTCCAGCCAGATGAGCTACTTTCAGTTAAATAAAATCACTCCGATGACCTCTTTGCATTTGGAAAGATAAAAGGAAGAAAATGTAGTACTTTTACTTTCCTTGTTCAAATTTAAGCAAACCAAGATGTCTTCCTATTATCCCATTGGACAAATTCAACAGGAGATATCAAAGAAATTCCACCCCCCTCTCCAGGTCTCAATGCCTCTGTCTATAATGAAATACAAAGGAAAACAACTGCTAACACAAGTAGACTTTGTATTGCGTGAACGACTTTTCCTGTATTAGCAAAGCAGACTACTAATATGATATGATGGGACATTACTAATGCAACAGAGTGTAGCTAATGCAAACAAAATATGTTAGAGTGCCTGAACTGAATAGAGAATTTGTTTGTCTGGGACCCAGATTCTGAAAATCAAAGTAAATCCCACAGAAATACATCTTAAAGATAATTCAATAAACAAACCAAGCCCTTCGCATGCACCGGGCCGTTTATGGCCACTGGTGGTAGAGATAGATCCAGGAACCTAATTCCCACACTGACTTTTGAAGGGAGATGGGTGCTTGACTGTCCTTGTCACTTCAGAAAACCTCTTGTATAAATAATAAATGATGATAATTTGCATTGACATAATAACTAAGTGTATGGGATTATCAGTAAAGGCTGTAAAACTGCTATTCAAGTCTTTGAGAGAGTTGCTGCTGAATTCAAGGCTGCGTGCTCATAGCAAGCTCTTCTCTGAGAAATAGCCAGTTACAATGCTCTCTTAAAAGAGTAGCAGTGGTTTATTTCCCTTTTTTCCCTCCTTCTCCCTCCCCCCACTCTCAGCTCTTAATGACAATATTGTCTGCTGTAAATGGATAGGTTTGAGCAAATTAGAGAACCCTATCCCTAGTTTCAGCTGAGGATAACATCTCCACAGCACAGGGTCTGCTCAGGCTTTGATGCATTTCAGTCAAAAGACCATCTATTAAATCGAAGACCTGTGTGCTCTCCCACAACCTCGAGGGCCGTTTGCTCTATTGGGAGCTGCTTTGCAGCCAGTAGCAACTAGTCACAATTTGTTATTAAAACTGCAGCTCCCCACTGCTTGCTGCTGCTGACTACCGTGAGGCTGGAGTCTGCTCAAGAAACGCCGAGAAAGCAGAAACTGAGACTATTCCCAAGCTAACCTTTTAATGAAGGCATATGGCATTCAGGATATTGTTATTCATGTAGTAATTGGCAATGGCGTACACATATTTATGGTACCGCTCATCTTGCTTAGGAAATCTTGGAATTGCTCCATTGTAATGGGCCATAAACACCTGAACTTAAAGTATATAGCAAATACAGAAACATGAATAATTCTTTATAATTACACACATATATTTATACACACACACATAGCCATCAGGCAAGGCAATTTTATATTTTTTCATAATTATTACTAAACCGGAGAGCAAACTGCACCTCAGTTGTTCTAAATCCAGAATAGTGAATGTGATTTGTAACTGACAAGTGCAAAATCAAATGCAAGGTCCTGAGACTCTTCCTGGGTATTTGGGGATGCATATGAACTGGGAAGAAACAAGCTGAATTACTGTCCATGCTTAGCTTCAGAAGTTGATTCAAACGTTTGCAGTAGAACTGGGGCTTGACAGAAAACATCAACTAAGGGAGATGAGAAAAAGCCACCACTTTATAGTCCACTTTCTACTGAGATATTAGAAAGGGGGGGGAGAGGAGGGGTTGTGAGGGGTTTTTTTTCTGGTGCAGTGAGTACCTGGAGCTTTACTTGTCTACTGATCCTTACAGAAAGATGTGAGTGTGTGATTTATATCCTTACTAAGGAAAACTGATCTGTGACAGTAGAATTGAACCTCTGCTGCTATAGCTGCAGAGCTATCCATATGGATATTCTAGTTCCATTTTTATTTCAGATATATTCTTTTTTAATTCAGTTGAATTTTTAAAGTTAGAAATAAAAGCTTTTATGCCAATGTAAAAGTTTCATATGGAAAGATAAGGAACAACAGTGGTTTAAACCCACAGATTTATGCTACTGGGAGGTTTCATCCGTTTGAGAGCAGACTCACTGAAGAGAAAGGGCCTTCTTAAAGGAGAGTATAAAAATGAATTTTATGTGCCAGCATTGGAGTCTATGTCTACAAGGACTGAAAAGTCCATATTTCAAACCAATAAAATAAAAAGTATATTTCTCTTTGTTCCAAATTCACCAAAACTTTTCACTCACAGACATTTAGGATGTATTTTCAGGACGGTGCTCAGCTGAGCATTCAGCAGTATCCATGTATATAGGAGTTAAAGGCCTCAATATTGTTCTTGATAGTGTTTTGCAGGTGCAGACCTTGTAATTCTTATACTTTGTTTAAAAAATCCTCTTCTTCTTTTCCCATAAGCAGAAATTGCAGTACTTGTGTCCCAGCTTAATATTTGAGATAAAATTCTTGCATGTACCACCCCAGTGAGGCTGGATTTTGTATTTCTCTACTGGAACCACAACTCCCCTTTAACTTATTACTTTGACATCTGGTGTTGCAGGTAGGATGCTCTGGTTCGAAGCATCTGGTCTGAGAGACGTTTTCCCTCCTTGGAGTCCCAGATACTTCAGGAAAATCCTTCAGAAACCATTTATCAGCCTCAGCGCTGAAATGCTCAGGGCAATTTACACTGAAGCAACTTCTTTCCCTTCCTGTGCAGTTGCCCCAGACTCATTCCAGCAGAGCGGTTGTTAACAAACTGGTTAATTGCTGGTGCTTTGCTGATGTTTGCTATTCTGGATCAGGGATACTCAACTCCATTTGTACCAATTTGAAAATGACCTTAACCACTGTTCCAACTAAAACAGGATTAGTTTTGAAGCTCAAAAATCTCTCAGGTAATTATTTCTTCTGGTAACTGGCTCTCAGCATCCATACTCATGCTTCTGCACTGGCAAAATGAGAAAATGAAGAGGTTTATCAATAAAGTGCAGCTCTGGCACTGGCAAGTGCACTGGCAGCTCAGAAGAACTTCAGTCCCTGGGTCTGTCACGAATCTCTCTCCAGAGTTTACTACTTGACCTTGTGGAAACAGCACTATATCAATTGTTTGTTTAAAGCTGGAGAAATACCCCAACCTTTGGGTGCTGACTGGAAATGTCCAAACTTTCTGAGGTTTCTCTATCATTGACATAAACCATGGTCTGTGGCTTTCAACAATAACGTTTGTGCTGATTTTAGCAATTCAAATCCAGATGCAGCAATTGAGTTTGGCAAAAGAGATGAGCCACAAACCACTTCTATCTATCTGAATGTGCAGTTGTTTTTGGTAACTGATTATCTACATCATCACGTACAACCAAATTCTCATGTGAATTCCCTGATGTGCAGAAGCAATGTCAGTGCCATGACAGTCTACAGTGGATATAAGCAATCTGGAAGCTTTTGCTTTGGGGTACCTTACTTGCATATCTAGCTGGACTGACTGGCAACATGTAGGTGAGTGGGCTTTTTCAGGTTTTACGGGCATAAATTCTCTGCTCGGAAAGGACACCTCACTTAAAAATTAAACATGCCAGAGGACAAAAGAGCATCTTACAAAAATGCATGAAGGAAAGCAATTCACAGAGTGATGGCTAAGGTATGCAAGTATCTCAGCTCACCTGGATGTAACGCTTGCTTCTCCAAGGCGAGACACTATCTACAGGGATTGTGTGTAGACTACTGTCAGCCTCTGTTGGCAGGTGCCAGATTTGCCCAGCAAAGTGGCAAAGCCCTAATCATCCTCTTGTCCAAGTGTCAGGAATCAGCAGCAGGTCTGTTTGGAAAGGCCAGGTAGACAGTATGTCTCATCGGCACATCTCTGATTGCCTCCAGTCTTCTGATGTGAGATGATATTGAGGCCTGCAAGGGAAAATATAATAATAATAGACTTAACTGAAGTTTTGATTCAACTTTATGAACAGAAGAGAGGCAATTCACACTGCTTACCCAGAAGCAACACTCACGCCAGGGAGTTGGAAGGAGATATTCAATTAGAAGTATCACTTCAGAAGGGAAAATTCTACCTGGAGTGAGTTATGAAATGGGAAATTTCAGTGGGAGCTGCATTTTCTTTGGGGGACTTCAATGGACAGTTTGTTTTGGTAGCCAAGCTCCTAATGGAAAGATAACTTCATCCTTAAATCTCAAGTGATTTCTGCCAATTCATAACAATTTACACCTACAGGGCATCAGCAAATTAAGTCCAACTACATCACTGTCATGTGAAGAAGTATTGGGTACACTGGAGCATGGAAAGACTGACTTACAGAATGCCATATGTTAAGGAAAAGAAATAAAATTCAAGAGTCCAAACTCCCAGTTGCCTGCTGTAATCACTGTACCTTGTTTTTGAGTACTCTTCCACTGCTGGAAATAAATGAATTATTTAGGTTCTGCTTGACCATTTTTCTCTTTCCTTTTTTAGCATTTTATGCCTCAGCTTTAATTCATTGCCAGTATTTTTTCCATTTTAGTTTCTAGCAATAACATTATTAAATTTCATGTCTGCTTCCGTTTTTATTTCCATCTTTCACCAAAAAGATATAAAGTGAAATGAATCCAAATGAGAGAGCTTTTCTCTTCAAACTGCTCTTGGTATCATCGTTTCCTTAATTAAGTAATTGAAGCTCTCCCAAAACACACAACGTCATTCAATCTACTGTGGTCTCTCGTACATGCTGGCACTTAGATTTGTTCCTATAGAGGACTATTTTTCCAGTCTATCAGTCTCTTCTGCATCTTGCTTCTCTGAAAAAAACTTCTCAGGCCTCATCCTCCTGGTACCCCATGACGCACAGGCAACATGGTTTTAAAACAAAGAAACAACATTAAGACAAGATTACTTTATCATTATTCACAAGGCTCAGTCCTGGGGCTCATGTGGGACCAATCTTGATAGATCTTACTTCCCTGCATTCCCTGCTTTATTTTTCTGTTTGTGCCCTTAATTTCCTGCTTCGAAGTGAAAAACTTTACATTGTTAATTGCTAATTTCCTCCTTCTACATTCCAGGCTGTGCAAACCTCTTTTGCCATCTCTTTGCCGAGCAGTTGTTGTCTGCCCTGGATTCTGCAATCACATTTTCTATGCTGGAAGTCCTGGCCAGGAGCATTTCCAGACCAGAAATACGCTTTCAAAGGATGAACAACATAAAGCCCCTGCTAAAATCTGGCAAATTCCTACCCTCATGCCAAAGTTACCAGGAAAAGCTCATAATAGCTGTAGGCCCTACTAATCCAGATCCTCAACACATCCAGTATTATGTAGCAGTCACTGTAGTTGTTGGGATTTACAGAAAATTTTTTTTTTTGAAAGTTTTTTAAAGGAAAATTGAGATTTTTCCAGGAAAAGGATCCCTTCAGGAGTCTAGACGACAGTTATCCTGGGGTTGGAAGTGAAGGAAGAACAGCTAATGCTCTATGTTCCTTCTCTTCTATGGACGTTGGATTAATCTCTTCCCTTCTCACCCCACTCCCATCTTTGCAATGTCAAATCTAATGAGAGGTGAGGGAGTAATTGTTCTCTTCCCTGTGAATTTTGGATGATAAAGAAGGAAATCCAATTGCAGCTGTGTTTCAAGCTTGGGAAGAGGTGTAAAAAAGCCCAGGAGAAACCAGAGAATGGGAGTGTGGATATGGTGGTGGTGGAGCTAAGCAATGGCTTGAATTACAGTTAACTGAATAGGTGAGAGGGTAGGAGATAAAATGAGTGAACTCAAACTAAAGGTTTGAAGAGAAATAGCTAGTAAGAATTATATTTATATGGAAAATTTTATATGCAAAATATAACAGGGTTTTAGGTTTAAAATCTCGTGACATACTGAATGACACAATATAATTTCTCAGACCCCTTAATCTCAGATTCTGAAGTCCAACATCCAAATTCATTTTTTCTGTGAGCATCCTTACTACATCTCACTGAAGTCTTCATTCTCCTGAATATACCAAGATCTGACTCTAGATGTGAATTATTTCTGTTCCAAAATTGTATGAGATAATAGTTGTGAGGGGATGATCCAGATCCACTTGGAAGAACTAATTCCAAATGTAACTAATGAGGGGGGTGTTGGGGGGTGGGTGACATTAGCCAGGATTCACTCCACTCTTCTCTGGGCAAGAGTTTTACAGAATCACAGGGATCCATGTGATGTCTTTTGCAGACTGAGCATCCATAAGCCCAACCTGTGACAGTTTAGCTCATCACACATCTGGTGAATGAGTGGCCTCCCAGCTTACAGCCACTAAAGCAGAGGAATTTCACCATCGATCTGGAGAAGCACTTGAGACAATGGGAGTAACAGGGCAATAAAGATTGCAATATATCACCAGACTCGGCTCCTGGCTTGTATAGATCAGAGCTGCATTAAGATCATTACAGCCTGCCTGTGACTGATCTAAAGAGAGAAAGCCAGCTCCAGGAAAGGAAAGAGCTGCTGATAAAAACCTGTAACCAAACTAATAAAAAAGAAGTGTATCAATGTGACAAAATGTATTTTACCAGCCTGGACAAATGCCTTTGAATTCCCACTCTGCTGTAAGCATCTGTCAGTGAAACACAGCCACTAGTTACAGCAAATTATTAACCCCACCTTGCCCCTATAGAAACATCCAGCTGCTGAAACCAGAAGCTACACTTAAAAGAAAGGGAAAGGCAACCAGAAAACAGGAGAGAAACAAAAAATCAGGAATCCACCTCTTCCATTAAATCCATACATCAGCAAAATGCTTACATTGGCCTTTTCCTAGAAGCACAATGGCAAGTGCCACTCTCTTTACCACGCTCTCTTGTGCTGAGAGCTGGGGAGGTGCTTTCATGTCCTGTTTGTTCAGTGCAGCCTGGTGATGGTGTGGGATGTTCCAGGCTAGCGGGACCCCCACTACATGGGCTTCAGCCAGAAACCTGCCAAGGTGTATATGAAGTGCCCCACAGCATCACAGCCCTGTGATCTGGGCTTTTGGGATCCATCCCCAGATGCACAACTGGGAAAAGGAAACCTTTGGTGCAGTCAGAACTGAAAAATGTTAAGTAGAGGAGCAAATCCCACCAGCCTAAATCTGCCTGCATTTACTGCTGTGGGAATACAACTGCTGTCACAGCTGAGGGATGACCCAGCAGGTATTTAGCTTTCTAGGGCACATATTTGTTCCCTGGGCATTTTCTTCTATGTCCCTGCAGATCACCTGGGTTGTCTGAACCTTTTCTGTGTAGCAGATCCACTGATAATGTGTAAAGGAGCCAAACTAGGAGCAAGAGTGATTACAAAAACCCAGTTACACATGGTGATTCCTTGTCACTGCAGACAAATCTAAGAATAAATTCCCTTGTCTGGCCCCTGATCTTTCATTGCTTGTAAAGAAATTTGCTGTAATTGCCACCTTCTTATAGAAGACAAAGGTGGAATTTGACACTTCATGATGAATGAAAAAAATCTCCATTAATAGAAAGGAAAAAGAAGAGGGACTTTCATTCCTGTGTCCCCATGCTCCCCCCAAGTCACTTCCATTTGCTATGCCAGTAGCCATAGGATGCTTTTAGCATGCATACACTTAAGCATCTACTTACAGTGCATTTAGCCAGGTGTGCTAAGCTATTGAAATGTGTGTTTTATCAGCAGGCCAGGGTTTCTAGTCAAACTGGAGAAGCCTTAATCCTCCTAAATAAAGCGAAACCTCCCTGCAGATAAAAGACTTGCCTGGCTTGTTCCAGAGGGAGTTGGTGACATGGCTGCACCCTCACCCCCTTCTCCCTTAGGAAAATATGGCCCTGCGGGAAGAGTGGAGAGGGACGATCAAAGGGAGCTGCAGCTTAGCTGCCTGCTTCCAGCAACAGAAAGGCTAACCCATCATTACCAGGGAGCAGTGCTATTAGAGGTGAATTGTGAATGGAAGGGATGTGCACTTAGGATCTTTGGCAGACGGAGGAATTGGGGCATTGCCACTGCGTAGGAGAGATTTGGGCTTGGGAGGGGACCTTGTTTCTTCCCACTTCTTTGGCAAGGTAAAACCCAGGTGTGTCCCTGGGAATCCCTAGCTTTTTAACTTATTAAGGAGTATTAATGAGTGGATGGTGGTTTTCACCTGCACAACTCTAGGTAACTATGGACTGGATTTTCCCACTGCATTTTGCCTCTGCAAAACCTCTCACTCTCTCTCCTTATCTGTCCTTCCCCAAAAAGCAGATGTCTTCCTCAAGAGCTGCCCTTGTCTTCCTTAAGAGTTTTGTTTTCTTTCCTCTGCCTTTGGAGTATAAGGAGGGAGGAGGGCAAAAGGGCAAACTTCCTCGAAGTTTTAAAGCAGAGCTTGGAAAGAAGGGAAGGCTGGATGGATGTGGAGATCGTGCAGGGAAGGGGTTTACATTCACCCTGGGGATGAATCTTGCCTCTGAATACATATATTGAGGGTGGCCAGAGCTTGAAAATGTAATTGTGAGGTGAAGATTGTGCATAGCCCTGGGTGGCACTACCCTTCCCTTTAGGGAAGGGACATGGCGCAGTTCCCACAACCAAGTCCAACTGCAACAGAAGCTGCATGGAGCGGACAACCCCCTGCCATCCCCTGTAACAGGTTGTGTCATGCATTTCCCAAGGGGAAATCCAGTTATTCTGGGTGCAGATGAGCAGGACATGGGGCCATGGTTTCTCTGACTCCTTTGGGTAGCCCAACATTCCTGTTGTGTTCAGCCTTAAGACAGTCTTGCATATGAATACAAGGAATGGGGTTGAGTAATGGCCTTCTGGGAAGCCGCCTGGTGTCTCTAGCCCTCCACACCACAGTCAGAAACAATCAGGCTTTTTCTTTGCAAAAATTCATCATCTGTCCATTAGTATTTTCTCCATCCATGTATAATTTTCGATTTTTAATCCCTCACACTGGGAGCTCCAAACAGGGAATTTCCAAGTGTTTATTAATAATAAATAAAACCAACCTTTTACATGGATGGAGCACCTCTCATAGAAAGAAGTAAATCCCAAGTTGTTATACAGACATGTTTCTGCTTTTAGGAATCGCTTGCATATGGATTTACAGCACAGGGACATTTTGTCCTCTACCAAAGCAAAATCACATAATCCATCATTGAAAGCAGCTGTCCCAAGGGTTGAATGAAAATGATATTTGCCAGAATTAGCAGCTAATAGTGACTACGGCTTGTTTTGCATATTCTCATAAGTATGCTTTAACCTCACCTAATACTTAGAGACTCTGAGTTTCTGTTTGTCCTGATGAGCTCTATGCCTAAAAGTTGGTTCAAGCCCAGATTTCACTTTGATTGAAGCACTCCAACACAGACAACCTTTTAGCCTTCCCTGGTGAGAACAATATTTGCTTTCTGATAGGCTGAATTTACATACTTTTTCTTTTTACGTGTGTGCATGTGTGTGATGATGAGAAGCTTTAAAACAAACGGCAATATCCCCAGCTGCTAAGTTCTGACATGCACTTTAAATAAGTAAACCCAGGGATGTGGCACTCTATGGAGGGAGGGAGAGCAAAATTGGCTTATGCGTTGCACTGATCATAGAATTATCATCTGCTATCACACAGTTTACCATTAGACCCAGCTGCTGCCAACCTGACCGGTGCATTTCTTCAAGCTAAGCTAACAAAGCACTTATTTGTTATCCAGGGAACTACCTCTAATAGACTTCCAGTGAAATAATATTTGCTTTCCAACCCTACTTTGAATCCCACTCACTTTGTTAAAAAGATTGCCTCTGGCTGTCTCCGCTGGTCTAATCTAATAGCTTCTAGTTTGTACAAGCAAAGCGCTTTCAGCCAACTATATAAATAACTTAAAGAGAAGAAGACACTTTTACAGTGCGCTGTGCCGGGTGCTATAGAACATGACAGATTAGTAAATGACGCCTCAGTGGAGCTCATCTGGGAACCTCTGTCAGTTGAATATGAGCAATTACAATATTGTATTTGGGCTGAAAGGGTTGTCTGTCTTCTTACAAAAAGGCTAACAAGAAAAATAATTCCTGTCTTACTTCTGTGCATGAAACTGATCTAAGTGGCTCTAGACCCTTTTCTCTTCCCCTCCCATTGCCGTCGCAGCAGCAGGAGGGGAGAGAGGGGGAAAAGCAGGCAAGGAGAGAAAAGAGAGTTATTTTCTTTCTGTTTTCACTTTTGGTTTGAATTGAAAATGAAGAAAGAATAATATTAGGAGACGGGGCTCCCTGAGGTTTGAGAGAGGACGTTATATCTTTATATCAAAGAGTACTTTCTGCCACCCGCCTCTTCCACTCCAGCAGTCCAGTGTGTGTGCCCCATGCCTGCCGGAGCCGCTCGATTTATCTCAGCTCACCTGCTAAGATCACCAAGGGCCTGGAGTTTCAAAGAGTTGCCCAAGGTTTGCCCATGCTGTTCCCACTGTTGGGTTTTTGTGTTTTTTAATAGAAACGCTGAGGCTGAGCATCATGTGACAGAAAACACCATCCGAGCTGCGATTTCCAAAGGAAAAATTTTCACATCCCATTGAAAATTCCTTGAGGCTCTTTTGAAACTGCTGGTAGGACTGGAGGGCCGGTACCACACGTGCTCCTCTAGGATCAGTGAGGATACACTGAGGAGTCTGCCTCCACAACAGTTCGAAGTGGGATTTTGTAAATAGCCAAAACCATTCTTTGCCCCCCTCTCTTTTTCTTGTTTCTTTATTCCAATTTTTTTCTTTCTTAATTTTCCTCTTTTCCCCTGAAGAACCAGCCAGTACCAGGAATTTCTTTTGTTTTCATCTATCTCTTTCTCACCACTGGCAGTTGCCGTGGCTCTCCTCAGGCCTGTAAGTAATTGTATGCAACTGCAAGCACATGGATGTACAGCAGCAGAAAGTTATGCTCCTATTACATGAGGTCCTCCTGCTTCAGAGAGGAAAGCAGTGACATTCTACCTCCATCCTGCTATTAAAGCAGTGTGTGCCATGTCCTATGCTACCCTGAGGCTGTCTAGGGGCTCGTACACACAGGCTGTATCTTCAGATATATGGAGGAGTTTTGGAACAAGATGAAGCCACAGAGTTCCCAGCACAAAACTCAGAACTGCTATGCCAAGCAGGCCCTGGCATTCCAGGGTGGAAATGGCTTTCTGAGGCCCAATAGCTACTCTGAAAGAACACAGAGTGATTATGAGAAGTGACCTTCTCATCAATCACCTAAGTGATGCTTATCTGCCATTTACTGAGAGTAAGTCACGATCCCTGGGCGGGGAAACATCATGTTTCAGTTCGGATAATTGCCAGGGATAATAGAATCTAAAAACTGGACAAAAATCTCCATCTAGGAAAACCAATACAAGCCTAATTCTACCATTCAAGTCTACAATCTGCCATTGGTTATGCTCATGCTGCTATACTGGGTAACAGCACGGGCTATGTGCTGACAGCGTGGGGCACAACTTGACCCAGAGGTTTCCCCCACACCAGGTAGCCATGCGGTGCCAATGCTGAACGCATCTCTGAAAACAGACCAAAAACTGAGATAATTTCAAGCAAATCAACCAGTTTCCATCCTGAAACATTTATGATTTCACAGGCCCCATTCACAGCTCATGGATGTGATTGCAACCCCTGTGAGATGAGAAGTGCGGTGATCACTTACAAATTGCCAGCTCCTGGTGCTTTGGAGGTGTTTGACAGGATTTTGATCTCTAATGAGGCCTGACTGATTGGAAAATTAAAGAACATATCAGGAGCGAGTATCCCAGCAGTTCTGAATCCAAGGGCCTGGGGTCCCTTCACAGATTTGGCCATCAAGTTCCTGTTTGACCTTGGACATCATATTTCATCTCCTTGCTCTGTTTAAACTGTGAGTTCCATGGGCCAGGGCTTATCACTCTGTGGCTGTGCAGTCTGGAGAACGTGGAAAATATTTGTCTTTTAGATTGCATTTTGCTTTGCACTTAGAAAAAGAGTGCAACCTCGTTCTTTTATACGGAAAAAGTACAAAAAGTCTTCCTCAGCTTTGCAGAACATGGCCCCTCACTTCTGCAGTTCTAAACACCAGAGCTACTAAGTCTTGGTGTTCTCAAAATGCTGATTTCAACCTTGACCACTTTTATTTCAGCTTTGGGCAGTGAATGCAGTTTTTAAAGCTCTGAAAAACACATTTTAGAAAGGAAAGTTTGTGGGAAGTCTCCCTGTTCCTGTGGGAGGTAAAAAAGGCAGAATTTGGCAGCCTCGGCAGATTTAGGATTGTGCTGAAGGGATCAATCTGTTTCAGATTGGATGTCTTAAACACTTTGCAGTTACTGGAGTGGAGCGCTGGTAGCACAACGGGGACCGCCAGGGCTTAACAACGACAATGCAATGTCTGATCTGTTCATGTGCCAGCAGGGCCATGGGCAAGGGCAGGGGCAGCATCTGAGTATCCTGGGTATATTTGTCCCAAGAAGCCTTCATAAAGCGTGTGATTAGATCTACAGAGTGTTATAGGGTTGAGCAGAGCCAGATGTTGTACTTATTATGCAGAAATTATCTGTACCTAGGCAGAGAGATCCACAGAGATACATCAATGCCTGTGTCCACTTGTTTTGGTTAGCTTTATGCTCCTAAATATAGGGCTGGGCCTCTGACCACTGGCTTCTGTGCAGTCCCATAACTTCCCCCATCTTCTCTTTTCTTAGACTACAAAAGCTAAGGAAAAGCATTCCACCACGCCATACCACTCCATTTCCCCAGCTCTCAGCAGGGGCAGGTGCCCTTCTAAGCTTATCTGCTATTGAAGTCAAGGCCAGGCACTTGCCCACCCAAAGCTCAGCCCATGCACAGCTCCCTGGAGGACCAGGCACAGACCAATTTAGCCTGCAAGACCTGTATTTCTCAAACTCAGGGTGGAATGAAGAACAGTGCCTATATATCTTTCACATCCTTAATTGTGAAGTTGTTAACCTTGCATTTAGTGCTTGAATACTCCTGTGATGGGCACTGGAGATAAACCTCTGAGAGCCAGACACTGAAATAACACTGTGCACATTTTTTAAGCCAGAGAGCTCTTATTGACAGGGTGTCAGCTGCTGATGAAGGGCCCTGGAATATTTTATGGGATGTGACAGCTAATAAAACAGGTTGTTGTTTTTAATTGTTGGCAGGTAGCAGTGAATTGTGAACAGATGTGAACTGGGTGCAGAGAAGTCTCTGGATCTCCCTGAGTTTCTTGCATGCTTCACTGCCACCACCACCACTGAACATTAGAAATATTAGTCTCCCAATTTGCACCTCTGCCTTGCTGCTTTGGGCATGTTCAAGAATTGCACCATGCAACCAGCAGTGCTCTGCAAATTCCCTGGATCCCCGTCAGCCGAGGCAGGGAGGTTCATTTCAGAACCGGGGGTTCTTTATGAAACAGCCCCATATTTTTCCACATAAAGTTCTGCAAGCGTTCCCACTGCAGTTGATCTGCCAGTTGCACACACGGGGTGCCTGCCGCTGCACTCAACTCCTCACAGTGTCCCGAGATTTGTGTCTTTATAAGACTGCCCAAGCTCAAAAACACCTATATTGCACTGTGAATGTGGATGCACTCTGGACGGCGAGATAGCTTCTTGCTATCTCCCACAGAGATACCCTCAGAGGGTCCGCACATCCTCTGAGCAAAGCTGTGCTTTCCAGAGCTGCTTTGGGTGCAAAACTCACGCGCAGTTTCAGCCCAGTCCCTTGGCTCCTTCAGCCTGCTGCATAATTAGCTCCTAACACTTTCCATAACACAATGTACTTTTGGGAGGCTCCAAAGAGCCTCTGTTTAAGAGACCCAGAGGGACTGCGCAGGGCCTGCATTGTCTGAAGTGAAAGATGTCTCATCACGTTACACCTTTTAGCTCCTATCTGTATAAACACGCTGATAAGTGCTGCTTTTTCTTCCTCCATCCCCCCACTCCCTTTCTCTCCAGTATAATCTTTGCCAGATCTAGTCAAAGCAGAATAGCTGCAGGGGATTCATTAATCCCAGTCTGGAGCTAACACCGCCCCACCACCACCAAATCACAGAAATAAAAATTTAAAGCACCTCAGTTTATTATTCATATAC